>JAODAL010016552.1:0-80333 GCA_025379985.1 Phyllomedusa bahiana | reverse complement strand
CCCCACCCCCCCCCCCACGCTCCTTCCCCTGACCGGCCATGCCCCCCCCCCCCAGCTCCTTTTGGGGGACCCCATGCCCCCCCCCCCCCCCCCCCCCCCCCCCCCCCCCCCCGCCCCTTTTCTGGGGACCTTGCCCCCCCCCCCCCCTACGCTCCTTTCTGACGGCGGCCATGGCCCCCCCACCCCGCCCTCCGGGCGGACCATCCCCTTCCCCCCCCCCCCCTCCACTACCCTTTCCTGACCGGACCATGCCCCCCTCCATGCTCCTTACCGGACCATCCTATGCTCCCCCCCCATCGCTCCTTTCCTGATCGGACCAATCCCCCCCCCCCGCACGCTCCGTTTCCTGACCGGACCAGACCCTCCCCCACCCCACGCTTCGTTCTGACGGACCAGCCCCCCCCCCCCCCCACCCCAGCCCCCAAGTCCTTCCCTGACCGGACCAGCCCCCCCCTCCACCCACACGCTCCTCCCTGACCGGACCATGCCACCCCCAGGTTCCGTTCCTGACCGGACCAGCCCCCCCCCCCTCCCCAACGCTCCGTTCCTGACCGGGGAAAGTGTGGGGTTTTTTGGGGTTTTTTCTTTTCCTTGATAAGTGCAGGTTGGAACTCTGGAACACAGCGTTTTTGGTTTGTTTTTTCGATCCTAAAATAGCATCCAAAAACGCAGCGTCGATTGGATCCAAAATGTATCCAACATGCAGCTGTGTGTTCGGATATGTGCTGGCTGCAGCAGGATCGCACCCTATAGTTTATTATAGGGCTCCTGCTGCGTCTTTTGGGCCAAAAAATTGACATGACGATGGAACAGATTCGAGAGACGCATCGGTGATAACTCGTCTGAACGCCGCTGCGTGTTTTACATTGCGAGCAATCACACTGCACATTGTTAGATTCGTGTTTGGAGCCGTTTAGAGTCTGAAACATGGATTGAAACACAAATCTAATGACGTATGTACACACGGACCCAACACGCCATGTGAACATACCCTAACGCTTTGTTGTTCTACAGATTTTTCCATAGACATGAGAGCTTTTTTGTTGTGACAAGAGGAACTTTTTAATGGCATCATTGACCGTACCATAGATTCTACTTGGGAGGGGGGGGGGGGGATAATATGGGGTTAAAAAAAAAAATGTAATTGCATCAAAAATGTACTTGACCTGTGAGCCACTCATTGCCTCCCACCCAACCAGCCAGTATCTCTCTGCTCTGCACTGATGAGGGGCAAGACCCCAAAATGGCTGCTGTATGCAGATGGTTGATACTGGCTTGGCTAATATCCCTTTTGCTTTCTCAAGTCTCAGTGGATCAAAAGCAAATTGAAGATTTGTTACATCAAGTTTGTGGTGGTTTTGTTTTTGTCATTCAATAGGTCATCTCTATTCTGCAGGTCGTACGATTGCGGTGATACCGGATATGTAGGGGTTTTGTTGCGTTTTTGGAATAAATAAAAAAAAAAAAAAAAAAAAAAAAAAAAAAATTAAAAAAAAAAGCTCTTCTGCCCTCCTTTCCCTTTTTAGTTATTTTTCCAAAAAACCCCTTACATTGCCTTTCCTTTCGGGATGTTTTCCAAGTGACCCGGGTAAGGAGCCGGAAATGGGTGGGGGGCGGAAATTTTTCCTTTTGGAAAAGCTTTTTCCAGGTGAGTGTAAACTGTCAAAAAAGGGCGGTGAAAGGGGGACAAGCGGCCGAGAGCCACCCAGGCACTAGTGCCCGGAGGAGATTTGGGGCGGATGAGCCCTGGGCCCCGGGGCATATTTGCCCGGATGGTGGGGAGGGCCCCCTGGGCACCGGGCACTAGTGACTGGGGGAAAATCCTGGGAAAGGACCCCGGGGGAACCAACTGTGACGGAGGGATCCTGGGATGACCCGGGGCACCAGGCACTAGTGACCGGAGGAGAGTCGCTGGTGGATGAGCCCTGGGCACCAGGCACTAGTGACCGGAGGAGAGTCGCTGGTGGATGAGCCCTGGGCACCGAGCATAGTGAGGGAGGAGGTGCTGTGGAGAGCCCGGGGCACCGGCAAAAGTGACCGGGGGAGAGTCGCGTGGATACCGGGGCCCCGGCACTATGCCCGGAGGGAGAGCCCTTTGGGGGAAATACCCCGGGCCCAGCCTAGTGACCGGAGGAGAGTCGCTGGTGGATGAGCCCTGGGCACCAGGCACTAGTGACCGGAGGAGAGTCGCTGGCGGATGAGCCCTGGGCACCGAGCACTAGTGACCGGGGAGGAGATGCGGGGGGTGACCCCGGCACCAGCACTAGTGACCGAGGAGATCGCTGGGGATGACCCTGGCACGGGCACTAGTGCCGGAGGGAGTCGGGGCGGATGACCCGGGGCCCCAGGCATAGTGACCGGGGGAGTGCTGGGATGCCCCTGGGCCCGGGGCACAGTGCCCGGGAGGAGAGTGCTGGTGGATGAGCCCTGGGGGCACCGGGACAATTGACCGGGAGGAGGGGGGTCGTGGTGGAGAGCCCTGGGCACGGCATAGTGCCCGGAGGAGAGCCGGGGATGACCCCGGGGCACCGGCACTAGTGACCGGAGGAGAGCGCTGGGGATACCCTGGGCCCCAAGGGCACTAGGACCGGAGGAAGCCCGGGGATAAACTGGCCCCAACATCCAACCCTCGGGGCTGGCCAGGAAGAGGGGAAGTTTTTTGCTCTACCTCCCCAAAACCCCTGTTTGGGCCGTTTGAGGTTTTTCCGTATTTTGCCCGGTTTTTTAAAAAGGGGTTTTCCCCCTTTTTTTGCTAAAAGCAAAAGTAACAAGGGTTATCCAAGTACATTCTCTTTTACTTTGCTCCCTTTCAGAGTTGAGAGTTCTATCTCCCCTTTTTGGCCAAAAAAGTTTCCCCAGGTTAACCAGCTCTAGCGTGGCGGGATGGGAGTACTCCCTGCTGTTCTTATCAGCAGCACGGGCTTTTTTATTTTTATGCAACTTTTAACCCCTTTTGACTTTTAGCCTTTTGCCCCCCCCCATTACGGCCCCATAACAACTCAAAATAGAAAATAGCAGGCTGAATGTCAGTCAGTGCTATAGAACCACCCCGCCTGAACAGGGAAGGGGGGGGCCTGAAAGGTCCCCCCCCCCTTGGGGTCATTTGCCAAGGGGAAAAAATTGTGGGTTTTCCAAAAGGGGCTAAAGCTCCTACCCCAACCCCTTAATTTTTTAAGTCCCTACTGCAACCACTGGGTGCCCTCGGTCCCTACTGTCAACCACTTGGATGCCACGGTCCCTATTGTTACCTTCAATCTCAATTGTTAAGGTCAACACCAGCTCCCAAGTCCTCCCCAAAGGAGCACTAGGCAAGTATGCCGTGGCACATTAAAGGGGTCTCCATACCACGCATGTTAAAGGGGTGTTCCTGCGATGGGAATATCCTTAAATGGGTGTTGCCACCCAGCTGCGGTAACCAGAGAAAGCTGTGGGTGCCCTCTCCTCCCCGCAGTGGCAGAGAAGTGTTGTATTTTCTAGCAGGAGCCCATCTTTGTAGAGCCGTTCCACTTGAGCTAATAGAGCTTATGTAGGGACCTGTTCACATGGACCAGTATATCCTACATGGGACACTCCCCGAGGAGCTGTACTCTCCTCCTTGAAGACTCTTGGTTGATCCACTACGTGTTGATGGTTATGTCGTCCTCTGTGTAAATATCTGCATTTATCCTCCTGTAGATGATATAGTTTTGGGGTTTATGCCCATCCGTTTCCTTTACACCCAATTGTGATTTAATAAATATCTGAGACCTTGATTGGGATTTTTGTCTTGCAGCTTGTGGGGATGTTCCTGGCCTGCTGCCTGTCGCGGTATATTACCAACAACCAGTATGAGATGGTGTAAGCTTGTTCCTGGTCATTTGGATTTTCGGGATAAAGGTATAGTATAGCGGTGGGGAGGAGGGTGCGTGGCAGATTCTCAAAATACAGCAGACAATAAAACACATACACACAAGAAGCTTGTTGAACATTGAAATGCATTAATGCAATTATATGCTCTTTACTTGAATAACATTAAAGGGGTTGTCTCACTACAAGGATCGCTGCTTTTTATGTTCAAGATCTTGCAAAAACAAGTCACTTTGCAATATATGTCCATTAACCGTGTCCTACCTATTCCTGGATATCCCCTCTTGTATGGGCTGCATCAGCTCCTCAGGTCGCTATAGCTACAGACCTGTTCGATCTCTCCTGACAGGTTGCCAGTGCTGGTTGCTATAGCTACAGACCTGTTCGATCTCTCCTGATAGTCTGCCAGCACTGCTTGCTATAGCTACAGACCTGTTCGATCTCTCCTGATAGGCTGTCACATGTTCTAACTAAGCCCTGTTCTACTCTCCTGTGGGCGCCAGCGCTGGTGAAAGCTAAGACCTTTTGATCCCCCTAAAGGGTTTGTAGCACGGGTTGGGCTATAGCTACAGCCGTTCCATCTCTCCTGATAGGTTTTGCCAGCACTGGTGCTATGCTCAACCTTTGTTCCTCCTCATAGGCTCCCAGCAGGGGTTTGATACTACAGACCTTTTCCCCACTCTCATGAAGGCTGTCAGCACTGGTTGCTATAGCTACAGACCTGGCTTCTACTGCAGTCTAGTAGAAGCCAGTAAACACACCCCCTGAATTCAAAGTGAAACCAAGGAAACAGGACTGAGGTAAGAGGAATCAATGTAGTGAAACAACCCCTTTAACTCCTTTAAGGTCTCACGGTATTTAAATGAGAAATCCACTGTTTCTTGTTGTAGCATTTTTTTTTTTTTTCCCTCAATGTGCACGTCTTGGTCGGGGAGTTACCACCTCTACCACTGAGAGACAAAGCAAGAGGAGTCTCCTTATGTAGCAGATTCATGTGCCTTGTGACTAAAGTGTCGCGGTTGTGCTGGATATTCCCAATATGTTCCAGTACGTGGCGCCTAAACCCGCGTTCAGTCTTGCCCACCTCTAGAAGGGGGCATTCATAGGAACATTGATAAGTTTCTCCTGAGGTTTTGCCGTTAGCATATCCATATAATTTGAAAGGGCGACATGTGTGATAATTAAAAGCAACATTTGGTTATTCACATCAAAAAACTTTGTTTAAAAAAAGCACAAATGCACACTGGTGTGGCAGCAATACGTACACATGTTCAAATTCAAAAAACAGTGGCACACTATGGACTAAAGAAACTATCAAAAGACACACGAGGGCTTTTATTTTGCGGGACAAGGCGTCCCTTGTAATGGGGTCATTGACTGTAGCATAGAATATACTGGGAAACTGCAACAACAAGAAAAAAAAATCTAGTGTTCACGCCTTGGTATAAATGATGTGTTCTTTGTATTCTGCAGGTCAATATGATTCCGGCAATACCAGATACGTAGGGTTTTCATTATGTTGTAGTACCATTAAAAAAAATAAAATAAAAATATTCAGATCTTGCCCACCTATATAAGGGGGCATTCATAGGAACATTGATAAATGGCTCCTGAGGTTTTGCAGTTCACGTATCCATATAATTTACAAGAGCGACCTGTGTGATAAGTCTTACACATCTTGGAAACCGGAATAAATCTACAGGACTTGCAACCTCCACATGTGAAAGTGCCACAAATCTTAGATGACAACCAGGTAACGTTATTCAATGGAGGGACATAATGACCCTTTACTCCAAAATCTCCTATGTTTCTCAACTCCACACACCGTATGGTGCTCTCCCTAAGGAGCCACTCATTGCCTCCCAGCCAGCCAGTATCGCTTTGCTCTGCATTGATGACGGGCAAAACCCCGAAACAGCTGCTGTATGCAGATGAGTGATACTGGCTTGGCTAATATCCCTTTTGCTTTCTGATGACTCAGTGGGTCAAAAGCAAATTGAAGATTTGTTACATCCAATAGAGGGCGCTTGAGCTTCTCAGCTACTTTCCCACACTCCCCCCCCCTCCTAAAGGTGATACTAGGATAGGTGTCAAGGCAATCAGAAAGAACTGGGTCAAAAGAGGCCAAAGTTGTGTCAAAACTTTTCTAATTTGGAGGGAGGCCTGAAAGGTTCCAATCACTCTGGTGAAAAATTCATTTGATTGGAACAGTTTTTGTTAAAGGCTAGTCCAGCCACAGTCTCTTGCAAAGTTATATGCTTGAGATAAAATGTCCGAGTAGCCCCTTTCCTCAAATCTCTTCTTTAGAAGATCTGCCTCTTTTGAAAGTAGGCAAAGTGGAGCAGTTATGTCGGGTTCTTATGTATTGACCTTTGGGGATCCCACGTCTTGGGCTCTGTCTCTCCTGCAGTGGACAAAAAAAGACCTGAAAACCAAATACTAAAAACCGTTCATGAAACAGTTTTCTGTCCATTTCCTGTCAAAAGCAGCTGAAAAAAATCGAATTTTTTTGCTGCGATTTGCGCCTTTAGGTGATATTTTTTTTTTTTTGTTTTTTTTTTTTTGCTTCGTCTGTTTTTTAATGTCTGCATAAATTAAGCCCTTGGATGTAACTCCACCATACAAAAGGGGATGTTAAGCACATTATTGCATTTATAAATGTAATCTTTGTATCGTTTTATGGATTTTGGTGCTAATAATGTTCTCGCTTTTGCTGCTACAAATTCAGCTCTTTCCATAAAAAGATGTATTTTTAGCGTCAGAAGCGAACTTTATTAGTGCCAAAATCTTTTAGCGAAAAGACATGAATTGCACAAAAATCGTTAGCGACCAAAGCATGATAATTTCATTACGAACGGTACGAACAAAGACACATCGGACACTTGTATGCAAATTTGATAAGGTGTATAACCTTTAACACCCACTATAGGGGAGACTTGGGTCTCCTGGGAGGGTTTTCATTGAAAAATTGTGGCAAAAAAGATGCGAAAATGCATCAAAAACCGTCGGGCGCTTTCCATAGACTCCTGTAGTAAATTTTTTTTTTGCTCGGCTCTGGTGTTTTTTTACAACATGTTGCAAAAGACGACCAGTAAAAAAAACAAGCGGAAAAAAGCTCAGTGTAGACAGCGCGACGTTCTCACTGTAGAGTCTATGGGAGACAGCGGGACGTTCTTACTATAGTCTATGGGAGACAGCGGGACGTTTCTACTATAGAGTCTATGGGAGACAGCGGGACGTTCTTACTATAGAGTCTATGGGAGACAGGGGTTCTTACTATAGAGTCTATGGGAGACAGGGGACGTTCTTACTATAGAGTCTATGGGAGACAGCGGGACCCTTCCTTTCTATAGAGTCTATGGGAGACAGCGGACGTCTTTACTATAGAGTTCTATGGGAGACAGGGGACGTTCCCCATTTTAGAGTCTATGGGAGACAATGGGACGTTTCTTACTATAGAGTCTATGGGAAAAGCGGGACGTTTCTACTATAGAGTCTATGGAGACAGCGGGACGTTCTTTTACTATAGAGTCTATGGGAGACAGCGGGAGTTCTTACTATAGAGTCTATGGGAGACAGCGGGACGTTCCTACTATAGAGTCTATGGCGAGAGCGGGACGAACCTACTATAGAGTCTATGGGAGACAGCGGGACGTTCTTACTATAGAGTCTATGGGAGACAGCGGGACGTTCTTACTATGGGCCTATGGGGACAGCGGGATTTTCTACTATAGAGTCTATGGGAGACGCGGGACGTTTCCTATATAGAGTCTTATGGGAGACAGCGGGACGTTCTTACTATAGAGTTATGGGAGACAGCGGGACGTTCTACTATTGAGTCTATGGGAGGCGCGGGACGTTCTTATATAGAGTCTAGGGGAGACACGGGGACGTTCTTACTATAGAGCATGGGAATCACCAGGGGCCGCTTAGAAAGTGCTGGGGGAGGGGCGTAGTTAAAAAACTATGGATGAATGGGAAACTATGGGGGTTTCTTTCCTTTCTGTAATACTATGGGAACAGTGGGGATTTTATATAAGTCTTAGAAGGGGAGTTTATTATAGTCATGGAGGAATACAGCCTTCTATTTTTAGATTATAGGTACCCGGGAGGTTTTTTTTAGATCAGGTCACGGGCGGTTTATAGTAGAGCAGGGGTATTATAAAAAGGGTCAGTTTCCCGGGGAAATTTTAAAAACCATAGGAGGAATGATGGGAAACTTCTGGGGATAAAATATAAATCCCTGGGCATATAGATATGAAGGTTTCACGGGTTAAAAGGGTATATACAGCTTCCTCAGGAGGTATATTAGATGTAGTCCCCTCAGGCAGGTATAAAAACAGCTCCCTCGGGCAGGTATATAGATTAGGTACCCCAAGGCAGGAAATTATAGGTCCCAGTTTCCCTCAGGCAGGTTATAGATGGGTTTACAGTTTCCTCAGGCAGGTATATAGATAGGTACAGCTCCCCTTTCAGGAAAGGTATATGATAGGTACAGCTCCCCTCAGGCAGGTATATAGATAGGTACAGCTCCCCCAGGCAGGGTATATAGATAGGTACAGCTCCCTCAGGCAGGTATATAGTGGGTAAGTTTTCCTTCAGGCAGGTAAAATTGATTGGTAATCACTTCCCTCAACATTATTTAATAGGTACAGGCCTCAGGGATATTAGTTTAGCTGGTAAGAAATCTCCTCAGGGCATTTTATAAGAAAGGTTGGGGCTTTCTGGCAGGTTTTTAAAAGGTTTAGTACAGCTTTCCCTTTTTCAGGCAAAGGGTTAAGAAGGTCAGCTCCGGCGGCGGGTTGTGGGTAAGTTTTCCCTTAAAAGGCAGGGTTATATGGGGTTAAAACCCCCTTCAAAAGGGGGCAGGGCATTTTAGCTGGGGTTAGGTCTCAACAGGGCAAGGTTTTTTTATGGGGTTAGGGCCCATTCCCCACAAAGGCCGGGTAAAGTTGGGTTCCCCATAGCCAGTAATTGGAGGGTGGGGTGTTTGGGTCCACAGGCAGGTTATATAGGTTGGGCTGGGGTGTGTATTAAACGGCAGGGTTTCCCATTAGCTGTTGCAACAGGGGTTATATAAAATTAGCTTTAAGGGGTTCCCAAGGCATGGTTATTATAATGGCCCGGTGATGTTCCCAAAAGGCAGGTATAAAGTTAGGTGTGCCCCCAAAGGCAGGTATAAGATAGTAGGTGTGTCCCAGGCAGGTATATAGAGAGCTAGGTGTTCCCAGGCAGGTATATAATAGCTAGGTGTGTCCCCCTGGCAGGTTAGAGATAGCTAGGTGTTCCCAGGCAGGTATAAATAGCTAGGTGTGTCCACCAGGCGGGTTTATAGATAGCTTGGTGTGTTCCCCCAGGCAGGTATTAGATAGCGTGTTTTCCCCAGGCAGGTATAGAGATAGCTAGGTGTGTCCCCAGGCAGGTATATAGATAGCTAGGTGTGTCCCCAGGCAGGTATAGAGATAGCTAGGTGTGTCCCCAGGCAGGTATAGAGATAGCTAGGTGTGTCCCCAGGCAGGTATAGAGATAGGGCTTCCCACAGGCAGGTATAGAGATAGTTAGGTGTGTCCCCAGGCAGGTATAAGATCCCCTGGTGTTTTCCCCAGGCAGTATTATAGTTAGATGTGTCCCCAGCAGGTATATAGTTAGCCAGGTGTGTCCCCAGGCAGGTATATAGATAGCCAGGTGTGCCCCCAGGCAGGTATATAGATAGCCAGGTGTGTCCCCAGGCAGGTATATAGATAGCCAGGTGTTTCCCCAGGCAGGTATATAGATAGTTTTATGGCCAAAATTAAAAATAAAAAAACCAAATACTCCCCTTTGGCTTACCTGACTCTTGGCCGAGCGCGTAATCTTCTATCCGAGGAGCTTCGGGCTGGTGGGCGTGTGACGTCATGCCCCCAGCGCCGGGACGTCCTCCGTCAGCTCCTGGGCCCGCACAGAGTTATTACTTGTGTGCCCCAAGGAGAGGCAGGGGCGCGGTGAGCGGAGTTCACTGCGTCGCTCCCTAATTCACCGAAATTAGTAGCGCTGAGGGCCCCGCGGCGGCCTCTCAGCAATACCCGGCCGCCACGGGCTGTCAGCGCTACTATTAGCAGACCTGGGCAGTGTACGCCGTGGGCTGCATCCGACGTGCTGGAGGGCCGGATGCGGCCCGGGGGCCGTACTTTGCCCAGGTCTGCTATAGAGTCTATGGGAGACAGCGGGACGTCCTACTATAGAGTCTATGGGAGACAGCGGGACGTTCTTACTATAGAGTCTATGGGGGACAGCGGGACGTTTTTACTTTTAGAGTCTTGGGATGGTTTACATAGGCAAAGGGGGCTCTCACTATAGAGTCTATGGGAGACAGCGAGACGTTCTCACTATAGAGTCTATGGGAGAACGGACGTCCCGGATAAACGGTTTCTCACTATAGAGTCTATGGGAGACAGGCGCGTTCTCAATATAGAGTCTATGGGAGACGGCGGCCCGTTCTCACTAGAGAGCCCAGGGGAGACGGCGCGACGTTCTCACTAGAGAGCCCATGAGAGACGGCGCGACGTTCTCACTATAGAGCCAATGGGAGACAGCGCGACGTTCTCACTATAGAGCCCTTGGGAGACGGCGCGACGTACTCACTATAGAGTCTATGGGAGACAGCGCGAGTTCTCACTATAGAGTCTTATGGGGGTTTCAAGCGGACGGGACGTTCTACTATAAAAGTCTAGGGGAGAAAACGGGACGTCTCACTATAGAGTCTATGGGAGACAGCGGGACATTGTTACTATAGAGTCTATGGGAGACAGGGGGGCGTTCTCACTATAGAGTCTATGGGAGGGACCCCGGGCAGGGGAAACGTTTTTACTATAGAGTCTAGGGAGACAGCGGGACGTTTTTACTATAGAGTCTATGGGGAGGGATTCAGCGGGACGTTACTATAGAGTCTATTGGGAGACAGCGGGGCGTTCCCGGTTACTATAAGAGTCTATGGGAGACAGCGGCGTTCTACTATAGAGTTATGGAGACAGCGGGACGCTTGACTTTACCCTTTTATATAGAGTCTATGGGAGCAGCGGGACGCCTATATAGGAGTCTAATGGGAGACAGCGGACGCTCTCACTATAGAGTCTATGGGAGACAGCGCGACGTTCTCACTATAAAGTCTATGGGAGCTGCTTTCAGTCATTTTTTCCAGTGTTTTTAGAAAATGAAAAATGCTGGAAAAAAACGGACGTTTTTCTGTGCAGTGGAGACAGAGCCTTAGGGAGAACGGATGAAAACTTTCCCACAGTGGGTTTTCTAGATGCAGACTACATAAGCAAATCTAGCAACATAAGACTGGAATTGTGCGTTTCATAGGTAAACCTAAGGCCGACACAGTTTTTTGTTGAGATGTTCAACAAATGTGACAAATTCTGATTTAGTCCCCGTCCAAATAATGATACCTTTGTCCGGGCAGAGTGTGATGTGATTGAAAAGATCAATGTAGATAATAGACACTTTGAAAAAAAAAAATTCTATTCGTCTAGAGATGAATATCTCGCACTCCAAGGTCTGGAACAAAATAAGACACCGGTGATAAAACCGGGCGATAAATGCAGTAACATCAATATATTGAATCACAAATGCTACTAAAAATATGTGATTGTCTATTTTACAAGATACTGCTGGGTACAAAATATTAAAATCTGATCCCACTACCGGATTTCTTAAATTGTAAACTATTCTAAAGGAAGCGCGTAATAATCTGTTAATAGATACTAATGAGCACAATTGTTCCTATCTACACCCCAGTTGGCCTCCTTTTATGGTTTAACAAAAGTTCATAAGGAACTTTCTCCATGAAGACCAATTGTGTCGGGTATTAATAACATGACCCAGAATGCTAGTACCTATCTTGATCAGGTCCTGCATCCCTTCATCACATCTTTGCTGTCACATATCAGGGACACCACGGAGCGACTTGTTAAGCCCTTAAGCCAAACGCCTGAAAAGTACTTACTGACCAGCTTTTTTTTTTTTTTTTTTCTCCTTGCGTTTCAACAATCGTAACTTTTTTTTTTTTTTTTTTCTTCAATGACGCAGTTGTACAAGGCCTCATTTTATTTAGGGCAAATTGTACTTTGGCGGAATAGTTTGTTTATTTATAAATTATTGCAGAATTACTTTTTTTTTTTTTTTTTTTTTAACACCATTCACATTTAACACTTAACTTTAATTCTACAGGTTATTATGGTCGTGTGGATACCGAATGTGTAGGTTTTTTTGTGTGTGCAATGTATGCACAATTTTAAATATTTTTTATTTTTTTTTACTTAAGGGATAAATTAATATATATATATTTTTTTACACTTAGCAGTGTATTAGCATATATGCTAATACATTAGAATCTGTGTCCGTTTGGCACAGGCAGCAGTCAGGGCAGCACATAGTGTGCCCTGATCGCTGGTGTCTTACACAGACAGCCTGGGGCTACTTAAGTCCCCAGGGCTGACTGTGCAGTTGTTTCCCAGGCTTTGTTGGGTCACCGGGAGTCCCAATCACCCGGCAGAGCAGGGGAAAGCTCTTTGATTATGCTGCCGTCTCGAACCGCGGAAATCAAAGGGTTGAGCGCCAGGGATGGGAGATTTTCCCCCACTCCTTGGTACTTGCAGGAACTGCGATGGGAACAGGGTTGTGTAGTACAGCTCTGTTCTCAGCGCTGCTGCGGCACCGGAAACCACAAAACCCCGATGTCTGCAACAACGTTGAAAGTCGTCGGGCGGTCGTTAAGGGGTTTAACTTGAACCTATTGTGGTTTCTGATCAGGCAATATTATGGAAGATGGATGTAGAGATGCTTTTTAGTTCCATCCCACACAACTGGGGAACGGAAGCTATACAATACTATCTTGCATCAAGAAGTACTTTTCTATCTGCCCATAATGATTTAATTCTTAATCATAACTATTTTCTGATGGAATGCATTTGATGGAAGGCATTACCACCAGCTCATGGGCACCGCAATGGGGAGCCCTGTAGCTCCCACTTAGGGTGTGTTCACACAGTGAAATTTTGGCGTGCTTTTTGCATCGTATTTACGCTCTAATACGTGTTGAAATTACGGTAATCCATAGTTCTCATAGAGAACTAGGGATTACGCCTCGTCCCCCCGCATGTACAATACGATCGTATTTTACATGCGGGGGGATAAATGAAATGTCAATTACTTGCGGCGAATACGCACCGCGAGTAATGCAGGTCTATGGGGCCGGTGGGCTGCCGCCACCCCACCCCGCGGGAGTAAGTGCATATCGGCGCGACTCCCAAATCACCCGGCGTAATTGCGGGGCGTAGTGTACGTGTCGCAATTATGCCGTGTGAACATACCCTTATGCAAATTTGCTTCTGGGCTGGTGGGAGGCCACAATGGTGTTTTTGGAAGATGAGGGGACGCAGGACAAAAAAGCATACTGGGGTAGATATATTGATGACGTTTTCGGGGACTGAATTAAAATTTGTCACATTTGTTGAACATCTCAACAAAAAATTGTATTGGCCCTAGGTTTACCTATGAAATGGATGATTCCAGTCTTGTGTTTCTAGATTTGCTTAGCCAAAGAGGGACCAGATGGTAGTCTGTGTCTAGAAAACACACTGTGAGAAAGTTCTCATCCATTCCCCGTAAGACGTGGGATCTCGAAAGGCCAATACATAAGAACCTGACGTAACTGCTCCACTTTGGCTACTTTCAACAAAGATGTGGATCTTCTAAAGAAGAAATTTGTGGAAAGGGGCTACCCAAAGGACTTTTTATCTCAAACATATAACTTCACAAGACGGTGGCCGGACCAGCCTTTTACAAAAACCGTCACAATCTGATGAATTTTTCACCTTTACCTGATTGTCATCTAAGATTTGTGGTACCTTCAGATGTGGAGGTTGCAAGACCTGTAGATTTATTCATGTTTCCAAGATGTGTAAGAATTATCACACAGGTCGCTCTTGTAAATTATATGGATATGCGAACTGCAAAACCTCAGGAGCCATTTATCAATGTTCCTATGAATGCCCCTGAATTTTTTAATTTTTTTAATGGTACTACAACATAACGAAAACCCTATGTATCTGGTATTGCTGGAATCATATACCTGCAGAATACAAAGAGCGCCTCATTTATACCAAGGCGTGAACACGAGTTTTTTTGTTGTTGTTGCAGTTTCCCAGTATATTCTATGGTACAGTCAATGACCCCATTACGAGGGACGCCTTGTCCCGCAAAATAAAAGCCCTCATATGTCTATGTAGATGAAGAAATAAAATAAATGACTATTGGACGGCAGGGAGGCAAAAAAACCAGAGCCAAATTATTATGACCGGCTATCGGGAAGGGGTTAAAAATGTGCAATGTAAGAAGCAGACCAAAGTCGGTCCGCACCCCCATTTGCAATTTGCATAGATGCTGGTGAACACAGTCGTAGCTGCAAGAAGTAAATTCTCAAATACAACAGAAACGAAAACACATAAACAATGGACAAAACTGATGCTCATGGGATGAGCAAGCGGGATCTGTTATGATGTAGATAACGGGATCTATAGTGGCAGTGTGAACAGGCTCGGACTGGCCCACAGGGGAATAGGGGAAACCCCGGTGGGCCCCTGAGCATGGTAGACCTAAAGTTGTTTTTTAACTACATATACAATCTCAGAAGATGCAAAAAAGCAGAGAAAGCAAGACAAAAATCAAGAGGCAGAGTATAGGAGGCATGAACAGTCATGTACTGTAGCTGAAAGGCAGGACCCTAAAATAAGCTTCACAGTGGGCCCATAAAAACTCAACTGGTGGGCCCCTAGAGTCAACTCCACCTGTGGGCCCTGGCCACCCCAGTCCGACACGGAGTGTGAACAGAGCCTGAATCCCATTTCTTTATCTTTGGGGGGTTATGTTTAGATATAGTTTTTTCTAATTTTGTTGTATCTTTTGTTTCAGGGAATTGTCTATATTTTGTGACTCCGTCAATACTCGCATCGTGTCGCCCCCGACTGAAGATTTTATTCTGGAACGTCATGATTTTTGTATTTCTTCTATTGGTATCTCCATCATAGACCTCTGTGGCATGTCCACAGGCTGTGCCAGATGTGTCTGAGAGACATGGACGCCACTGTTGGGCCCTGCACACATTTGGATAATAGGGGCTTCTCCAACCGGCTTGGTAAGGCAATGAATGAATGGAGAGGTGACCGCATGTGAGCACCGCTCTCCTCATTCACTTCTATGAACATTAGGGATATAGTTAAGTTAGCAAGCTTATTTGTACCCGCCGCCCCCAGAGCAGTGAATACGGAGAGCCATGAACATGTGTGGTGACCTCGCTATTCGTTCTCAGCCGCCTCATGAAAAGGGTCCCAGTAGTGGAAGCTACGTCTACTAGCCCAGACCTGCACAACTTCTCAGGATATAGGGACTAAAACTGCCCAGGCCTGAATCCTATTGGACCACCCCCAGAAGATCCCCTAAACTGGGCAGCACCGGCCATTTTGGTGTGGGGTTAGCACCCATTGACTGTGTTTTGTGCTGGCCGGTACTATGCATTTAAGGTGCAACCTGTGGCTATACCAAAAAACAGTTGGGGTACCCCTTAATGTCTGCAGAAAATATTTTTACATCAGAACCATTTTAAAATATTACTGAAAGTTGCTGAGGCTGCTGTTCTGGAAGGGCCACTTGTGCTTCTACAATTGGTCGTTTCCAGCAGTGCATTATTTTTTTTGCTATTTATCTAGCTAGAGAAGAGCCTTTCATTATTACATTTGGGAAACCTTGAATATTTGGTTCTTTTCTGCCCCCTGGAACGGAGCATTTTTCCGTCATCGACTATCCTCCGTTTTTTTGTTTCTCATAACTGTTTTATTGTAGCAAACATATAAACTATTGAATATTTGCAATTAAAATAATACAGCGACAACCAGCGGCCAAAGACAAGTCACTGATACATGAAACTAATTGTCATCAGCAGGAAGCGAGCAAGTTATTAGAAGGGTTTTCAATGTAAAAAAAAAAAAAAAAAAGTCAGAAGGTTGCTAAAACAGAAAAAACCCTGCCCTTGAAATCCACTTGTTCAAGCGCCGCTTCTGGTTGTTAACATCACATCTATGGCTCATGTGATCCTGTAGCTGTTCACCGGCCGCAGCAGTCTCTTCTTGGATATACATTTGACCGCTGAGGCTTGTGACTGGCGTCATGTGACCGCTGATCGGAATGTCATTGGCGGCGGCGTCATGTGACCGCTGAGGCTTGTGACTGGCGTCATGTGACCACTGATCGGAATATCATTGGCGGCGGCGTCATGTGACCGCTGAGGCTTGTGACTGGCGTCATGTGACCACTGATGGCAATGTCATTGGCGGCGGTGTCATGTGACCGCTGAGGCTTGTGACTAGCGTCAATGTGAAACCCCTGTGGCAATTTTCATGGCGGCGGCGTCTGTGACGATGATCGCAATGCATTGGGGGCGGGTCATGTACCCTGAGGCTTGTGACTGGCGTCATGTGACCGCTGAGGCTTGTGACTGGCGTCATGTGACCACTGATCGCAATGTCATTGGCGGCGTCATGTGACCGCTGATCGCAATGTCATTGGCGGCGGCGGCGTCATGTGACCGCTGATCGCAATGTCATCGGCGGCGTCATGTGACCGCTGAGGCTTGTGACTGGCGTCATGTGACCGCTGAGGCTTGTGACTGGCGTCATGTGACCGCTGATCGGAATATCATTGGCGGCGGCGTCATGTGACCGCTGATCGCACTGTCATCAGTGGGGGCGCACCAGGAACAGCCGCAGTGCTGTAACAAGGGGGTTTAAAAGGAGAGTTGTGTGGTTTTTTTTTTTTTTTGTTTTTTGTTAAATTTTGTACACCCCCCCAACCCAGTGACGAGCTTTTTTTTTTTTTTTTTTTTTTTGATTGATAACCCCTTGAAGGAGTAATGGATCATTGACCAGACATAACCAATCATGTCAGAAAAACTGAAATATGGCCACCGTCAGATTATTCTGTAATGTAGCCACCCGCACCTCGTAGGAAGACCAGTGCTGTTTTTTATCTAACATAGGACACAATATTGGGGAGTACGAAAGATGAGGAGTGGGGGCTACATGTCAGATCCTCATTCTGGAAGAAAATTACAAATATTCGTTGTGATTATCCAGGGGCAACGTCCTAATGGTGGAAAGGTTACAGTTGAAAATGAGTTTGGCTGCTCTTTAGAAACCAATACACTAAATCGGCTGATGACACTAACGAGTTTCCATTGTCTTTATACCAATTTATTGCTGGAATGTGTTTCTTTAACTCCAGACTTTAACTCTTGTTAAAGGACTATTCCCAACATAGATAATATATCCATTGGATACGCCATCACCTCTGGGCCCTGTACCTATCTCGGGAACTGGCTCCCGTTATTGTTGGCTCAGAATGGAGATCTGGTTACACTTGCACATGACTCTCCATTCTGTTCTATGGGAGTTCTGAGTATGACCGAACATTCTGATCCTCTATACTGGGAACTCCCATAGAACAGAATGGAGAACACAGCGCTCATCTGTACTGGGAACTCCAATAGAACAGGATGGAGAGAACAGAGCGCTTCACTGTACTGGGAACTCCCATAGAACATAATGGAGAACACAGCGCTCCCCTGTACTGGGAACTGACATAGTACAGAATGGAGAGAACACAGCGCCCTTCCCTGTACTGGGAACTCCCATAGAACAGAATGGAGAACACAGCACTCCCCTGTACTGGGAACTCCCATAGAACATAATGGAGAACACAGCGCTCCCCTGTACTGGGAACTACCATAGAAAATAATGGAGAGAACACAGCGCCCTTCCCTGTACTGGGAACTCCCATAGAACAGAATGGAGAGAACACAGCGCTCATCTGTACTGGGAACTGCCATAGAACAGAATGGCGAGAACACAGCACTCATCTGTACTGGGAACTCCCATAGAACAGAATGGAGAGAACACAGCGCCCTTCCCTGTACTGGGAACTCCCATAGAACAGAATGGAAAGAACACCGCGATCCCCTGTACGGGGAACTACCATAGAACAGAATGGAGAGAACACAGCGCTCCCCTGTACTGGAACTCCCATAGAACAGAATGGAAGAACACAGTGCTCCCCTGTACTGGGAACTCCCATAGAACAGAATGGAGAGAACACAGCGCTCCCCTGTACTGGGAACTCCCATAGAACAGAATGGAGAGAACACAGTGCTCCCCTGTACTGGGATCTCTCATAGAACAGAATGGAGAGAACACAGCGCTCCCCAGTACTGAGAACTCCCATAGAACAGAATGGAGAACACAGCGCTCCCCTGTACTGGGAACTCCCATAGAACAGAATGGAGAACAGTGTGCCCCTGTACTGGGAACTTCCATAGAACAGAATGGAGAGAACACAGCGCTCCCCTGTACTGGGAACTTCCATAGAACAGAATGGAGAGTCATGTGGGAGAACAACCAGATGTCTGTTCTGAGCTGACACTTTCGGGAGCCCAGTCCTGAGAGGTGAGACCTGCACCTATTGATCTGCCATCAGTCTACCATGGGAACACCCCTGCCTCACATTCCTGTAGCCTATACCTGCGGCCTACTTCAGTTTTTTTCCTTTTGCTTTGTGTTCCCTTAAAAATTTAATTTTTTTTTTTTTTTTGCTAACCTCTACTGATCTGGCCGCTGGTTACATTTTTTTTTTTTTTTTTTAACTTGAATGGGAATAGAGTGGAGAATTTTTTGAATGGCCGGGAATCAATAAGTGACTAGGAGCGCCCTTCATGCCACCATCTTCTCTCTTGTATAGTTATGGGGTCACTTTCCTCTTTCTATTTAACACTAATATGTAGCGTTTTTAGTAAAAAATAGAAAAAATTACTCTTGCAATTAATAAGATTCCTGCTTCTAATTGAGCCCGGTCTCTGTTTTATTCTAGTAAGTTATTTTGTTGCTTCTCCTTGTTACTATTGAAACCGTCTGAAGCTTTAGAATTTCCTCCTCCTTTTCATTAACTTTTTTTCCTTTTATAGATTCGTTGCTCTTGTGCTTTTATATCTTAAAAAACTGAAAGGGAATCCAGTGTTTACCCGGACGTGTGGTTACCCTTGTAGAACCGTCACGTCCCATTGAGTATCAGTATTATCTGCTGCTGTAATGTATGTAGGACAAACTCGGGGATGTTTGCCCATTCATATACAATAAAGTTGCCTTTTTTTCTTCTAAAATATCTTTGTAATTTTTTTCAGATCTTTGAAATTTTCAAAATGTATCAATGTGTTCTAAAACTAGGGCCTATTCTAAGAGAAGTTGTTACTCTTTACAGGCCACATTGGAAGTTGGATGTGACTTGAGGAAATTATATATATAATATATAAATTATATATATATATTAATATATAGATTTTCTCAAGTCACATCAAACTCACTGATCCTTAAAATGTGACTGGGAGTAAAGCCAAACTAGATTCTCATCTTCAGATATATGCACAATCGCTGCAGAGTCCAAGCTCATATCCCAATTAACACGTAGGGCCACATGTATGAAAACTGTTTAGGTCTAAAAACGCACTTTTTTGCCCATAGGTTACTCACTTAGGTTACTATGGGCAAAAAAGTGAGTTTTAGACCTAAACAGTTTTCATACATGTGGCCCTACGTGTTAATGGGATATGAGCTTGGACTCTGCAGCGTTGTGCATATATCTGAAGATGAGAATCTAGTTTGGCTTTACTCCCAGTCACATTTTTAAGGCTCTGTGAGTTTGGATGTGACTTGAGGAAATTATATAATATATATATAATATTATATATATATATATATATATATATATATTATATATATATATATATAATATATTTCCTCAAGTCACATCCAACTCACAGAGCCTTAAAATGTGACTGGGAGTAATGCCAAACTGTATACTCCTCTGCAGATAGCTGTTTCAGGTGGTTGCTCCTCATCCATGCAGAGTAGAGCACTGGGAGTCCAGGTGAGAAGCTGTAGACATAGCCCAAAAGGGGTAACGTTGGCTGTTAGGGGGAGGCTCCATTTAGGTGTGCAGACTTATACACTGTTAGGTACTCCACCAAAATTGAAATATATTTTAAACCGCTCAGGGAAATAGAAATACATTTTGACATATAATAGAAGGGTATGTGTACACAGCTGATTTAGGTGTGGTTTTGGAAGCTGATCCGCTTCTAAAACTGCTAACAAACATCCTATCACAAGGCATTATGGGAAAGGGGCTGAGAAGCCCAAAGCGCCCTCTATTAGATGTAACAAGTCCTCAATTTGCTTTTGACCCACCGAGTCTTGAGAAAGCAAAAGGGATTTTAGCCAAGCCAGTATCTCTCATCTGCAGACAACGCTGTTTCGGGATTTTTGTCCCTCATCAGTGCAGAGAAGATATTGGCTGGCTGTGTGGGAGGCATCGAGTGGCTTAGAAAGGGGCAGATGCTTAGTAGAGGGAGAAAAGGCAAAACATAACTCTACAAGCCGTTCGTTCGGTGCTCTCCTCCCCTTTCTGAACAAACGTCCTAGTTAGTTTTCATTGATTCCTAGGTAAAACCGCATTGCAGTTGACCCAATGTTTTTCCGCGCTTCTTAAAGTGCAAATACATGGTGAAATGTGTGCCGCAATTACGCCGTGTGAACATAGCCTAAACTGAGGAAGGCTTTTTCAGCATATTTTTTTTTGTGCTGTTACTTGAGTATATACGGTAAGTTTGTGATCTGATCTATTGACCTCATAGGCTCCGATATAGAGCCCTATAGTGACGACCTGTGACCATCTCCACCACATACAAAGGGAAAATGTGCAGCATAAATCCAAGGGGACCGGCTCATTGCTTCTGTCCATAGATTTGGGACGGGTTTGTTCGATGGAAAAATGGGTTATTTGAATAGGTCTTGTAAATTACCTGCAACTCCTGGTATAACCACCAGGTGGCAGGCACAGTCTGGGGGAATAGACTTCAGGTTAACCATCTAGCGACCACCATATTTTTAGCCTTGAATGCAGGTTAGAAGTCAACTTGGCAAATACAATTTTATATATATATATGTATTTTTTTTATTTTTTTTTTTAGCAGGTTACTACTTCCTGCTTTTTCTTTGCTTCGTCCCAATCTTTCATGTTTCTCTTCCACGGAAGGATCACTAGCAGCATTTCTATGTTAAGTCATTGCCCTCCTGTGGGTCTCATGCACACGGCCGTGTTGTAGATGTATTTTTCTACTGAGTATTGTATTTTCCGGAGCCGGTATCTGCTTGTGATTTGGACGTGGCTTAGCCACCTTGCAATGGAGCAAAATCTGACACGGATCCTCATGAAAGAATGAACAAGTTTTGTTTGTTTTTAATCTTTTTTTTTTTTTTTTTTTTTAAAAGCACCGGGTGATGTAGTTCACTCAATGTTCTGGCTACTCAACTGTATGGGAGTCGGACTGCACTTAGATTTTAAGGCTATGTTCACACGGCATAATTGCGGTGCGTACAATACGCGCCGCAATTACGCCGGGTGTTTTGGGAGTCGCGCTGGTCGCGTGTACTCCCGCGGCACGGGGGGGGGGAGGTGAAGTAGCCCGCCGGCCCCATTGACAGTCATTACGGTCTATGGTGACGGCGAGGAGGCGTAAGCTATAGTTCTCTATGAGAGATATCAGTGTCGGACTGGGGGGTCTGGGGCCCACAGGGGAGTTGATCTTCGGGGGCCCACCCTACTGTACATGAAAATATTACCGGCCTCTCGGACATAAATGCGCCCATTTTACCACATAATACAGTGTGCGAAACAGAACTATATGGTGTAGTACAATAGCAAGAGAGTCACACGTCTGTCAGTCTCACACATCATAGACACAGGGCTAAGTAGCTCCGTCCATATCCCCCTCCACCCCCGGGCCGTCTATTCCATTGGGCCAGGTAGGCCACTGCCCGGGGGCCCCACGATCTCAGGGGGCCCTCCCGGGCAGCCGCCTACCCTGCCCAGTGGAGCGACAGCCGGGATTCGGGCCGCAGCGCCGGCTCGGAGCGTCGCCGCAGGAGGCTGGGGTGTCCCCCTGGTGGGCCCCGAGTACCAGCGCCGGCCTGTGGCGCAGGTCCCCCCTTCATCCCATGGCTACATGGCCGGGTCATAGACCCATCCATGCAGCCATCACGGCCGCCGCCTGCACCGCGCGGTGCGGGCAGCGGGCCGAGGCTGAACATCTGGGATCTATTGATCCCGTCTGTTCAGCTCCCAGGAGGCCGGCGGGGCAGGCGCGCGATTTGATGACTTCATCGTGCGCCTGCTCCGCGGCCCTGCAGTCTGCTGTGAACGGCCACCGGCTCCGGACGAGAAGAGGAGGGAAATCCGGTAAGTAAGATTTTTATTTTATTTTTTAAAACTACTGCCCTGCCTGCCCATATACCCTGCCTGGCTATATACCCTGCCCTGCCTGCCCATATACCCTGCCCTGCCTGCCCATATACCCTGCCCTGCCTGCCCATATACCCTGCCTGGCTATATACCCTGCCCATATACCCTGCCTGGCTATATACCCTGCCCATATACCCTGCCCTGCCTGGCTATATACCCTGCCTGCCCATATACCCTGCCCTGCCTGCCCATATACCCTGCCTGGCTATATACCCTGCCCTGCCTGCCCATATACCCTGCCCTGCCTGCCCATATACCCTGCCTGGCTATATACCCTGCCCTGCCTGCCCATATACCCTGCCCTGCCTGCCCATATACCCTGCCCTGCCTGCCCATATACCCTGCCTGGCTATATACCCTGCCCTGCCTGCCCATATACCCTGCCCTGCCTGGCTATATACCCTGCCCTGCCTGCCCATATACCCTGCCCTGCCTGCCCATATACCCTGCCCTGCCTGCCCATATACCCTGCCTGGCCATATACCCTGCCCTGCCTGGCCATATACCCTGCCCTGCCTGGCCATATACCCTGCCCTGCCTGCCCATATACCCTGCCTGGCCATATACCCTGCCCTGCCTGCCCATATACCCTGCCCTGCCTGGCCATATACCCTGCCTGGCTATATACCCTGCCCTGCCTGGCCATATACCCTGCCCTGCCTGGCCATATACCCTGCCCTGCCTGGCCATATACCCTGCCCTGCCTGGCCATATACCCTGCCCTGCCTGGCCATATACCCTGCCCTGCCTGCCCATATACCCTGCCCTGCCTGCCCATATACCCTGCCTGGCCATATACCCTGCCCTGCCTGGCCATATACCCTGCCCGGCCGGGCCATAAACCTGCCCCTGCCTGCCTCTAAACCCTGCCCTGCCTGGCTATATACCCTGCCCTGCCTGGCTATATACCTGCCCTGCCTGGCTATATACCCTGCCCTGCCTGGCTATATACCCTGCCCTGCCTGGCTATATACCCTGCCCTGCCTGCCCATTTACCTGCCCTGCCTGCCCATATACCTGCCCTGCCTGCCCATATACCTGCCCTGCCTGCCCATCTCGTGCCCCTGCCTGTCTACATACACTGCCCTGCCTGGCTACATACACTGCCCTGCCTGGCTACATACACTGCCCTGCCTGGCTATATACACTGCCCTGCCTGGCTACATACACTGCCCTGCCTGGCTACATACACTGCCCTGCCTGCCCATATACTGCCCATATACTGCCCCTGCCTGCCCATATACTGCCCTGCCTGGCTATATACCGGCCCGACTGCCCTAAATACTAAGATGTTTTTGTGTTTACATTCTGCAGGGACGATTTGGCGGCCGGGAAAGTGTTATGGTGGAAAGGAAAAGGAAAAAGAACGATTCAGAGAAACGACTGAAAAGAACAGGACGCCTCCGGTGAGTCCCTGGAGTCAGGGGTTATTTTGCTACTATATTCGATTAGTGCTGTGGGCTCTGTCATGTAATAGTGACCTGAATGGTAATGTTATATTGTTTCTTTGAGTTATTTTTTTTTTTTTTTGGGTGTGGGGGGGGGGCCCATACACCTTCTGCCCGGGGCCCTTAGGGGGGTTTTTGGAGGGCCCCGCGACCCCTACTTTCCCCCAAAAACCCACATTAAATATCCCCCCCCCCCACATCAATATCCCCCCCTCCCCCCGCATACAATATCCCCCTCCCCCCGCAACAATATCCCCCCTCCACCCGCATACAATTTCCCCCTCCCCCCGCTTAAAATATCCCCCCCCCCACCCCCCTACAAAAACCCCCCCCCCCCCGCTTTACAATATCCCCCCCCAAACCCGCATACAATACCCCCCCTCCCCCCGGCATCAATACCCCCCTCCCCCGCATACATTATCCCCCTCCACCCGCATACAAAAAACCCCCTCCACCCCCCATACAATTTCCCCCCCCCCCCGCAAAACCAAAAATCCCCCCCCCCTCCCCGCATACACTACCCCCCCCTCCACCCGCAACTTTATTCCCCCCAAAACCGCATACCAATCCCCCCTTCCAACCGCTTTTACACTATCCCCCTCCACCCGCAAAACACTACCTCCCCCCCCCCCCCCCATACACAAATCCCCCCCCCGCATCCCAATACCCCCCTTCCCCCCGAAATACACTATCCCCCATCCACCCCCCATACAATTTTCCCCCTCCACCCGAAATACAATTTTCTCCCCCCCACCCGCATACAATATCCCCCTCCACCCACATACAATATCCCCCCCACCCAAATAAAATTTCCCCCCTCCACTTTCCCCTTGGGTCCCCCGCCCCTCCCCCAACCTCCTAAAAAAAACCCATCAGAAAGAAAGGAAAAGTGAAAACCCTTTCACAAGGGTCAATCGGGGACACATGAACCCCCGGGGCATTATCCCTACAAAAAACCGCCATATAGAAAAACCACAAAGAGGTCAGGCACCAGCCGGTAAAAACCTACACCCCACATGTAGAAACCCACATAAATGGCAGAAAACCACCCTCGGGTTATAACCTAAAACCCACCGCCAAAATTAAAACCCACATAGAGGCAACCCCAGCTCAATATAACCTCCAACACCCCAATATAGAGACCAAATGATGTCAGCCCACCACCCTTCAAAAAAAAACCCTACAACACCCCCTAAAAAAAATAGGGGGTAGACACCATTTCCAGATATAACCTACAACCCCCACCAAATAGGGGCCCAAATAGAGGTGACACCAGCTCAGATATAACCCCAACACCGCCATAAAAAAACCCAAACAAGAGGTCAGACACCAGCTCAGATATAACCTACAACACCACCAATAGAACCAAATAAAAAGGTTTTCCAACACCAGCTCAGATAAAAAACCTAAAACCCCCCCACCATATAGAAAACCACAAAGAGGTCAGAAAACAGTTCAGGTATAACCCCCAAAACCCCCCCCAAATATAGAGCCCACTTAGAGGTAAACCCAACCAGCCGGGTAAAAACCCCACAACCCGCCTATGAGACCACATAGGGCCCGACACCGCTCAGGTAAAACCCCACAAAAACACGGCAAAGAGTTTCTGACACCAGCTCAGGTAAAACCCTCAAACCGCTATTTAAAAGGCCAAAATATAGGTCGAAAACCCACTCAATAAAACCCTAAACACCACCATATAGAGCCCCAAAAGAGGTCAGACACCAGCTACGATATAACCTACAAAAACCAAACCATTATAGAGCCCAAACAAGAGGTCAAAACACCAGCTCGATAAAACCCTACAAAAAAACCACCATATAGAGACCACATAGAGGTCAGCAACAGCTCTTTTTAACCTACAACCGCCATATGGAACCCCAACATAAGGTCAGACCCCCAAGCCCCAGGTATAACCCACAACACGGCATAGAAAATCTGACACCAGTCGGGTATAACCTAAAAAACCCCCGGGCTATATAGGGGCCATTGGGGAGGTAAAACACCAGCTCGGGTATCCCCAAAACACCACCATAAAAAGACCACATAGAGGTCAGGACACCAGCCCCGGTCACATCACTTTACAGTGAAAACAGCACTAAATCCAATATAGAAGAAAAATCAGGACTCCCCAAAAGAGATCTTTATCTGATGATTTCGTTCTCTTCTCTTGGTCTTTTCTTTTTCCCCTTTTTCCCTTCCATCAGTTCCGCACCATCTGTTTGTTTTTTCCCCGGCCCACACTCATCCAAATTTTCTTAGAATCCCCAATTTTCCAGCATCTTTTTAAACCCTTTCCCCACCTCTGAAACAAACAAACCCAGGGGTTGGGAGGGGCGGTACAAGCCAAAACCTAGAGGCCTAGTATCCTAAGGGGTTGGAGGAGGGGGGAAAGGACAAACCCCCCTGGGGGATAATGCTACAAAATGGGCGCTCCCCCCCCCTCAATTATTTTTACCATTAGGTAGACAAGCCCTGGGGTAGGTAGGAAATGGGCCCAAGGGCCCCCGTCGTAGGTAGGTGGTTTCCCCCAGAAAGGGGGTAACGGGTGGGGTATTTTGGGTCCACATTTTATTTAGGGAAAAGCAGTTGGGGACCCCCTTTAGGTAGAAATACGGGCATTTTGGGCTTCCCATAAAGGGTAGAAATACAGACATTTTAGGTTTCCCCCATAAGTAGTATACGGGCTTTTAAAGGGCCCCCCTTAAAAGGAAATTTCGAAAGCATTTTGGGGTCCCCTTTAGCAAAGTGTGGGGAAAGGGTTGGGCCCCCCCCCCCCTTTAGTTTACTTTTGTAGGTAGTCGGGCCCCTTTAAAGTATTTAGGAAAGCAAAGGGCCCCCTTTGTAGTAAAGGGCCCCCCTTTAGGTATCAAAGCGCCCCTTTTTAGGTAGCCGGGCCCCCCTGTAGGTAGGGGGGGCCCCCCTTTTGTAGCCAGGGGCCCCCTTTTGTAGCCAGGGGCCCCCTTTTGTAGCCAGGGGCCCCCTTTTGTAGCCAGGGGCCCCCTTTTGTAGCCAGGGGCCCCTTGTAGTGAGGGCCCCTTTTGTAGCCAGTGACCCCCCCCTTGGCCATGCCCCCCCTTTTTTAGCCAGTGACCCCCCCCTTGTAGCCAGTAACCCCCTTGTACCCGTGACCCCCCCCCTTGTACCCAGTGACCCCCCCCTTATCCATGACCCCCCCCCTTATAGCCATGACCCCCCCTTATAGCCATGGGGGCCCCCCCCTTTAGCCGGGGAACCCCCTTGTAGCCAGGGACCCTTTGTAGCCAGGGCCCTCTTTGTAATAGCCCCCCCCCCCCCCTTGTGCCGGGGCCGCCTTGTAGCAGGGCCCGCCTTGTACCCCGGGCCCCCCCCTTGTAGACAGGGCCCCCTCCCCTTGTATTCGGGGCCCCCCCCCCCCTTGTCCCCTGGCCCCCCCTTGTACCCTCGCCCCCCCTTGTACCCAGGGACCCCCCTTGTGGGTAGTTAAAAAAAAAAAAAAACAGCCACCCACTTACTGGCTCGGGCTCTTTTCCCGGCCGCCGGTCGTACTGCCGTCCTGCATAGGCGCGGTGAATGACGTACCGCCCCCCCTAGGGCCCCAGTAGGGGTCGGCGCCCGACGGGTGGGGCCCTATTGCGTTCACCCCTTGGGGGATCGGGGAGCGGGCTCAAGGGGGACTTTACCCCAACTCCCGGGTCGGTTCTGGGGCTCGGGACGCGGGCCCGGGCGTCCAGGGGGACCGGAGCCGGCCGGGCCCCTGAGAGCGACGGATCCCTCCGGGGCCCACAGGAGCTCGGGGGGCCCCAGCACCCCGGGGGGGGGGGGGGGGGGGGCCCCCGGGGGATTCCCCGGTCCCCCGGGGGCCCATGGGCCCTAGAGTTTGGATTACCGAGTTAGGGGCGCATTTCTGCAGTATTTAAGTCAATAACCGAAAAATTGTGCCCCAAAAAAAAGGTGTGACATACCCTGATATAGCATGAATCCAATTAATTCCATCATGTACATAAACCCTTTAAAAAAAATAATAATAATTTACCATAATAAGGAAATGGCATAAAACACAACTACTTCCTAATAAAACTCTATCTTAGCACCGCTACCCTGATGTTTCCAAAGCGGTCTTTTACCCTGTGCCAAGATATGCCCATATACCCAAATAACAGCTGCTGCCATTTGCTGTCCTCACGCGGGGACCACTGCAGCAGTAGCCCTGGAGCCACAGAGGCTTCAATAAGTAAGGGGTCCTTTAGTCTATAGCTTTCCCATGCTCTGTTTTTCCTATGCGACACCCCTTTCATAGAAGCTCCCATTCTAGTGTATGGATCGGATCCTACTCTACTGGTGGGGGCCAAGAATTAAATTCACAGTCCACTGAGTATATCCCTGGGATTGTGGGGTCTGTCAATCATATGCTTAAAGGGAATGTCATCAAAAAATGATTTAACTGGGCAGGGAAATGGAAAGTTATGCAAATAGTGAAGAAAAATCCATTACATGATTACATGTTAAATGGAAAAACACTGGGTAAAAGTGACATGGAGAAGGACTTGGGAATCCTGGTGGACAGTAAACTTAATTGTAGCAGCCGTGTCAGGCAGCAGCAGCCAAGGCAAATAGGATCATGGGGTGTATTAAAAGGGGCATAGATGCACATGATGAGAACATTATTCTCCCATTATACAAGTCACTGGTGAGACCACACAGGGGATATTGGGGACAGTTTTGGGGCACCAGTTCACAGGAAAGACATTGTAGAGCTTGAACAGGTACAAAGGCGGCAACAAAAATAATAAAAGGACTGGGTGGACTACAGTACACAGAAAGATTAGCAAGATTAGGGTTATTTAGCTTAGAGAAAAGACGGCTTCAAGGGACATAATAAATATGTTTAAATATATCAAAGGTCAATATAGAGATCTCTCCCACAATTTATTTATACCCAGGGCTGTATCCAGAACAAGGGGGCGTCCTCTACGTCTTGAGGAACGACAGTTTCTACATAAACATAGAAAGGGATTCTTTACTGTAACAGCAGTTACACTATGGAATTTTCTGCCAGAGGAACTTGTCATAGTGAATTCACTAATCAAGTTCAACAAAAGGGTCTGGATGCATTTCTAGAGTGTAAAATATAACAAGTTATAGTGACCAGGATTCTGGAGAAGGGTCTGGATACATTTGTACATGTAATAATATAAAAAGTTATAGTGACCGCGATTCTGGAAAAGCGTCTGGATATATTTCTAGATTTAATTTAACAAGTTATAGTGACCGGGATTCTGGAGAAGGGTCTGGAGACATTTCTATATGTAATAATATAACAAGTTATAGTGACCGGGATTCTGGAGAAGGGTTTGGATGTATTTCTGGAGCGTAATAATATAACAAGTTATAGTGACCGGGATTCTGGAGAAGGGTTTGGATGAATTTCTGGAGCGTAATAATATAACAAGTTATAGTGACTAGGATTCTGGAGAGGGGTCATTGATCCAGGGATTTTTCCGATTGCCAGATTGGAATCGGGAAGGAATTTTTCTCTAAAATGAGGACAATTGGCTTCTACCTCATTGGGGGTTTTTGCCTTCCTCTGGATCAACACCTTAGCACAACAGGCTGAACTGGATGGACGTCTTGTGTTTTTTTCGGCCTTACAAACTATGAAACTATGAAACTCATGTTTTTATATTAAACACATTTTTTAAGAATTTGGTTTTTTATTAAATTTTCCATATTTTTTTTTTTTTTTAATTCTTAAGTCCTACAGTTTTCACTTTCACCACTTGGCCTAATCATAGTCTGACACTTCCTGTTCTGTAGCGAGAGATTTTCAGTAGTCTGCTAATTATCAGCACAAGCAGGGTTACACTGAGAGGTGACACCAATGTGTATAGAGAACACAGGATCCACCAGTCACAATAGGATATGGTCACAGCTCAGCCTCTACCCCTCCCTGCACCCTGACTCCTTCCCAGGTCACAGAGTCCAAAAAACTCTCCTATAGAAGTCAATGCTCCTGTTCACAGGCTCCTATGTCCAGAAGGTTGCAGAAAGTATCTCTCTAAATGCTGTTAAAAGCAGATCAGGTAAGAAAGTTGTCCCTACAATCAGATATAGACGACTGAATTGAGAAATCTACAATCAGAAAATAAAAATGGTTAAAAAATAGGGATCAGGGTCTTTATTTAATAAGCAAAAAAAATAATAAAAATTTGGCGACAGATTCCTTTTAACATAGGGGTACCCAACCCCTGGTCCGTGGACCAGCACCGGACCTTAGTGCATCCCCTGCCGGTCCGCGGCGCCAGCTACACCAGATGCCGGCCGTCTGCTGACTTTAGTCCGGGCGGTCGGCATCTTCTCTGCGCGGCCGCTGTAATCCGGCTGCCCAGAGATAGCGGCTGCGCACATCGTGCGGCTGCATCGTAGAGAAAGCAGGGATAGTTCATTACCGCCCCTGCTTGCCCTATTGCTGTAGATGCGGCGCTCACTCAGCTCCACATCTACAACGATGAGCGGCGCAGGGAGTGTGATGCACAGTGACGTCACACCCCCCGCGCCGCTCGCTGCTGTCAGATGTCGGCTGCTGGGAGGAGGAGCTCGGCCGAGGATTCGGGAAAGGTGAGTGACTACTACTTATTTTATTTTTTTTTTATTTATTTTTTTATTGCCCTGGCTGCCTACTGAGGCAACTATGTATGTATTAAAATTACTGGGGGGGGGGCTAGCTATGTATTATAATTACCGGGGGGCAGCTGTGTATGTATTATAATTACTGGGGGGCAGCTATCTATGTATTATAATTACTGGGGGGGGGCAGCTATGTATGTATTATAATTACTGGGGGGGCAGCTATCTATGTATTATAATTACTGGGGGGCAGCTATGTATGTATTATAATTACGGGGGGGCAGCTATGTATGTATTATAATTACTGGGGGGGCAGCTAAATATATTATCACTAATGGGGCAGTTGTCTATATATTATCACTAATGGGGGAACAGCTATGTATTATCATTACTGGGGGGCAGCTATCTATATATTATCACTAATGGGGCAGCTATCTATGTATTATTATCACTACAGGGGCATCTATGTATTATTACCACTACAGGGGCAGCTATGTATTATTACCACTACAGGGGCAGCTATCTATGTATTATCACTACAGGGGCATATATCTATTTATTATCACTACAGGGACATATATCTATTTACTAGTAATACAGGGACATATATCTATTTACTAGTACTACAGGGACATATATCTATTTACTACTACTACAGGGACATATATCTATTTACTACTACTACAGAGGCATATATCTATATATTATCACTACAGGGACATATATCTATTTACTACTACTACAGGGGCAGCTATCTATGTATTATCACTACAGGGACATATATCTAGTATTATCACTACAGGGACATATATCTATTTACTATATTACAGGCATACTTGTATTAATAGGGGCATATATCTAGATATTATCACTACAGGGGCATATATCTATTTACTATTACTACTACAGGGGCATATATCTATCTACTATTACTACTACAGGGACATATATCTATTTACTATTACTACTACAGGGACATATATCTATATATTATCACTACAGAGGCATATATCTCTATAATGACAGAGCTGATTACATCTGTATATTATATACATGTATAATGCTGACCCACAGAGCTGATCAATATTACTGAAGACTGATTGTCAGCTCTGTGGGTCAGCATTATTAATATAATACTGACCCACCGAGCTGACAATCAGTCTGCAGTTCTAAAATACTGGTTTCCCCATACTATACTCCTAAATGACACAGTATACACTTTATTGTGTTTTTTTGTGTGTGTGTGATGCTAAACATCCAACCTCCTCCATAACCCCGCCCCCACTGGGCCGTGTAAAAATTGTCGTCCATCAGACCGGTCCCTGGTGTAAAAAAGGTTGGGGACCTCTGCTTTAACAGACTCGGCAGCAGAAGCCACAGCACCGGAGCTGACCACAGCAGTAGCGTGGAATGAATTCGAGGGCTCGTCTATTGGTCATTTATGAGTGATTACAGCACATTAATAAAAAAAATAAGTGTTTTGCAGACAGATTTATTGGAAAAACCTGACTTAATGTAACCGTTCTGTGTTCAATGCACAGAGATGGGAGATCGATAAGAACTGGTGGCAAGTTCTATACATAAAATGAAGCAGCGGCAATGTCCGGCCGGGCTGACCTGATGTTGTCTTGCAGAACGTTGCATGTGCGCGAAAATTAGACCATAGACCCAAACAGGACCTAGAAAAACATGCAGCACGTGGCGGCCGGATAGCGTGTAAGCACCATGTGCGCGCCACCTGCTCTTTCCATATCCACACAAAAATAACTCTAAGGGTTGGTTCCCAGCATTTCTTGTTATGGTCGTGCAATGTTCATTTTGGGTTTTTTTTTTAAGGTGCTTTCATAAATATCGTCCAATGAAGGCCAGAAGTGTGGTATCCTCCCATTGCTACAGGTGCCCCCGCACTTCTCTGCCTGCGCTGTACTAATCAGCACCCATGTGTGGCATGCTGGCACTTGTAGCTATTGAAGTATAAGTGCCAATATTCCACACCGCACATGCTGGCATGCTGACACTTGTAGTTCCATGTTTCACAGCAGCTAGTAGCTGTGAAACTACAAGAGGCAGCAAATATTAAACACGTGTATTAATCAGCACCCATACAATTAGTACATGTGTAGTGCTGGCATTTGCAGTTGTGTAACTAGAAGTGCCTGTATTCCACACCACACATGTACTAAATGTACCTGCTCCTACTTACAGTATATACGAATTCAACTAAGAGGGGTTCTACCCTGATAGACTGCACTTTAACCAGAACCCTGAGACTAGCACAGAGCAGGTGCATTTATACGGAGACTTGATTACACGCAGGGGGATTATATTTATCATCATCCATCATTTAGGACAACATTGGATCATTCAGAGATCCTCACTGAACTTCTGTTAAGGCGTGTAGTGTTTTGATTGTCTTTTAGCCCACTACTAAGCATCTGCATATCACAAGGCATTATGGGAAAGGAGCTGGGAAGCTCACTGCGCCCCTCTCTGGTGTAACAAATCCTCAATTTACTTCTGATTCACTGAATCTTTGAGAAGCAAAAAGGAATATTAGTCAAGCCAATATCGCTCATCTACATACGACCGTTTCGGGGGTTTGCTCCAATCAAAACACTACACACCTTAACTGGTGCTCTCCATAAGGAGAGATGTTACCCTTCTCTCAGCCACTCATTGCCTCCCACCCAGTCAAGCCAGTATCGCTCTGCTCTACACTGATGAGGGGCAAAACCCCGAAACGGTTGTATGTAGATGAGCAATATGGGGTTGACTAATATTCCTTTTTGCTTCTCAAAGATTCAGTGAATCAGAAGTAAATTGAGGATTTTGTTACAACCTATAGAGGGCGCAGTGAGCTTCTGGAGTGAGTTTGCTGCGCGTAAACTAAAGGGGCCGAATAATATTGCACTCCTCACTTTTCATTTTTTTTTCACAAAAGTTTAAAATATCCAATAAATTTCGTTCTACTTCACAATTGTTTCCTACTTATTGTTGATTCTTAACCAAAAAATTTAAATTTTAGATCTTTGTTTGAAGCCTGAAATGTGACAAAAGATTGAAAAGTTCAAGGGGGGGGGGACAAATACTTTCGCAAGGCACTGCACATAAGTTTTGGCCCCCATTAAGTAGGAAGGTATTAAGGGCCCCTCTGTAAGTAGGTACATAGGTCCCCTATTAGGTAGGTAGTTAGAAAGGGCCCATCAGTAAGTACATAGGTATAGGCTCCCCCATTAAGTAGGTAGGTTTAAAGGCCCCCCAGCAGGTACGTATACAGGCCCCCTTTGTAGTTATATTGGCTCTCTATATTAAGTAGGTATATAGGCCCCCTATTTGGTAGGTATATAGGCCCCCAGCAGGTAAGTGTACAGGTCCCCTCGATAGGTAGATATAAAGGCCTTTCATTAGGTAGGTATATAGGCCCCTTCAGTATGTAGTTATATAGGCCCTGTCAGTGTGTAGGTAAACAGGCCCCCTCACTAGTTAGATATATAGGCCCCCCCAGCAGGTAACTATACAGGCCCCCTTTGTAGTTAGGTATATTGGCTCCCCATTAAGTAGGTATATAGGCCCCATATTAGGAAGGTAGGCATATAGACCCCTCAGCAGGTAAGTATACAAGTCCCCTCGGTAGATATATGTAAAGTCCCTTCATGAGGTGGGTATATAGGCCCCCTCAATATGTAGTTATATGTAGGTAAACAGGCCCCCTCACTAGTTAAATAGATCAGCCGCCCAGCAGGTAAGTATACAGGGCCCCTTTATAGGTAGGCAGATATATACAGTCATATGAAAAAGTTTGGGCACCCCTATTAATCTAAATCATTTTTAGTTCTAAATATTTGGGTGTTTGCAACAGCCATTTCAATTTGATATATCTAATAACTGATGGACACAGTAATATTTCCGGATTGAAATGAGGTTTATTGTACTAACACAAAATGTGCAATATTAGTTATTAGATATCAAATGGAAATGGCTGTTGCAAATTCCCAAATATTTAGAACTAAAAATGATTTAGATTAATAGGGGTGCCCAAACTTTTTCATATGACTGTAGGCCCTGTATATATATTCTGTCAGAAGGTAGATTTACACGTTCCCCCCCAGTAGGTAGATATAAAGGTCCTTCATGAGGTAGGTATATAGGCCCCCTCAGTCGATCCGTATTGTATATAGGCCCCCTCAGTAGATAGGTATTGTATATAGGCCCCCTCAGTAGATAGGTATTGTATATAGGTCCTCTCAGTAGGTAGATATAAAGGTCCTTCATTAGGAAGGTATATAGGCCCCCTCAATATGTAGTTATATAGGCCCTGTCAACAGGCCCCCTCACTATTTAGATAGGTAGGCCTCATCAGCAGGTAAATATACAGGTCCCCTTGGTATGTAGATATATAAGCCCTGTCCGTAGGTAGGTACTGTATTTAGGTCCTGTCCGTAGGTGGGTATATAGGTCCCTTTGGTGGGTAGATATAAAGGCCGTTCATTTGGTAAGTATATAGGCTCCCTCAGTATGTAGGAATATAGGCCCCTCAGTAGGTAGGTGTTGTATATAGGTCCTCTCAGTAGGTAGATATAAAGGCCCTTCTTTAGGTAGGTAGATAGGCCCCCATAAAAAGGCTCCTCATCGTTTTCTGTTTTGCCAATCAATTAAGGTAGTTTTCTCCTATTAACCTGCATTTTTCACAAAAACACCAGGTTTTTTTTTGCCTTGCAGCTTTTGATGCACATTTTGTACATTTCTCGTGTGGATTTTTAAAATGCAACAATAACTTGAAGTCTTCCATGTCTGTTCAGGAGGCCCATCAGCTTCCTTACTATTACACTCCGTGATGGTGAAGCTTGGATTTCAGTCACTAAATGCAGCCAAACTCCGCACCCAGGAATGTAAATATTTAACCCAGCGCCGATCCAGAGACCGGAGAGGAACATGAATGTGTAGAGGCACATCCCGCTCCCCGCACAGGGTGCCGGCCATGGAGCACTCGTGTTAGGCACGGTTCACATCTGCATCACAGGAGCCATTCGGAGCCTCTGTCAGACAAGTTGCACCAGATCCAATGCATGACTGAGGCCAATGGCGTCCGACAAATGCCCCCGCTCCCCACAGATGGGAACCCAGTAAGGTGATAAATTCTCCATAGTTTAAGATATCAAACAATAATGCAGCTTCATGGGGTGGCACGATGTACAAGCGGCACAAACATGACAACCGAAACAAAGTTTTTAGTTTGTTGGTGTGCTTGGAAGGGATGTTCCCACCATAGACATTGATGGCATACCAATAGGATATGCCATCAAAGTCTTACAGGTGTGGGTCCTACCTCTGGGAACCATTCCTATCTCAGAAACGAGCCCCTCAAAATGTCAGCTCGAAAGAAAAGCCAGTCTCTTTTGCACACGACTCTCCCTTCTGTTCTATGGGAGTTCCCAGTACAGGGGAGCGCTGTGTTCTCCATTCTGTTCTATGGGAGTTCACAGTACAGGGGAGCGCTGTGTTCTCCATTCTGTTCTATGGGAGTTCCCAGTACAGGGGAGCGCTGTGTTCTCCATTCTGTTCTATGGGAGTTCCCAGTACAGGGGAGCGCTGTGTTCTCCATTCTGTTCTATGGGAGTTCCCGGTACAGGGGAGCACTGTGTTCTCCATTCTGTTCTATGGGAGTTCCCAGTACAGAAGAGCACTGTGTTCTCCATTCTGTTCTATGGGAGTTCCCAGTACAGGGAAGCGCTGTGTTCTCCATTCTGTTCTATGGAAGTTCCCATACAGGGAAGCGTGTTCCCCATTCTGTTCTATGAAGTTCCCTAGTACGGGGAGCGCTGTGTTCTCCATTCTCCCTTATGGGAGTTCCCAGTACAGGGAGCACTGTGTTCTCTTCCATTCTGTTCTATGGGAGTTCCCAGTACAGGGGAGCGCTGTGTTCTCCATTCTCCTCTATGGGAGTTCCCAGTACAGGGGAGCGCTGTGTTCTCCATTCTGTTCTATGGGAGTTTCCGATACAGGGAGCACTGTGTTCTCTCCATTCTGTTCTATGGGAGTTCCCAGTACAGGGGAGCGCTGTGTTCTCCATTCTCCTCTATGGGAGTTCCCAGTACAGGGGAGCGCTGTGTTCTCCCCATTCTGTTCTGTGGGAGTTCCCAGTACAGGGGAGCGCTGTGTTCTCCATTCTGTTCTATGGGAGTCCCCAGTACAGGGAAGCGGAATGTTTGGCCGTACTCAGAACTCCCATAGAATGGAAAGTTGTGTGCAAGCCTGAGCCGAGACTTTCGGGGACCCGTTCCCAAGATAGGTGCGGATCTCAGTGGTAGAACCTGCACCTTTCAGACTTTGATGGCTTATCCCATTGACTCACCATTAAAGTCTATGGTTAGAACACCCCTTTAGAGTATATGGGCCTTAAGCAAAGGAAAATATATTTTAGTCAGCTTTGGTTTCAGCTGTCTGTCACCATGCAGTCCAATATAAGACCAATGATAAGAGCAATCAGTGAATCTGTTACAGCCAAATTTTATTCCCACCTGAAGAGACTTGGCACTTAAAGGGGTTTTGCCAAGAAGTGATTCCCTCACCTAACAGGCTGAACTGTCCTCTTGAGCCTTGATAAAAGGGGCGTTGTGTTTCTGTGTTTAAAAAAACAAGTACCTCCTCTGTGATGTCATCGCTCCACCTCCCATGCACGTTCCTGATATTCAGTCTCTGTAGTTGAGCAAACATTGCTTGGCTAATCCACAGAGGAGAACTGTATTGTGCACGAGCTATACGGGTTTTGTTTTCTCCTTCTTATCTGCTCAGGAGTAAAGATAAGCTCCAAGCAGGCAGCGTTCCCTGACTACAGACGGGGGGGGGGGGGGAGGAGGGCTGAGCAGGGAGTGTCTCCATGTTTACTCATATAATTACATTACAACCAGGAGGATTCTCTATACAGCAGACACAGGCTCTGAAACAAAGCTAGTGCAGATGCCCAGTAACACTGCTTTTTTCTCCTCCTCCCTTCAAAGTTCATTTCTGTGTTCTGCCATCAGATAAGAAGTGCAAACAACGCAAGCTGGGCCAGAAGCTTGCCAGATTAGCCCCTGTCAGCTCCTGGTCCTAGCTAATGTAAACAGTCAGGAAACTAAGGGCATCTAAGTCAGGCTGCAGCCCTCAGAGGCTTCACTTTTTTTAATCGCATATATTTAGAAAAGTGATTAAAAACCCATTTTGGAGGATCCCACATCAACATTACATCGTGGCAAAACCCCTTTAATAATAATAGCAATTAGACATTTCCTTTTTTAAAAAGTTTTAAAGCAATTGCTCGAAATTGAAATTTTTTGCAAAACACAAGATTCTATTCAAAACATGAAAAAAAAAGATGGTTCTATGACCTTGTCTTTGCTTTGCCTCCAATGATCGGTGTCACATCTATAAGGTGCAACAAGACCTTCCCAGGGTGACAGCTTTTGGCAAACATGCAGTGACTATGTGACCTTCAGTTTGGAAAGCGGTTGGCTGGGCAGGGAGGCGCACTTCAACTTTCCATCCCAGGTCGTTCAGGGGCTCGGATCACCACTGCCCCTAATTTACACCAATGGAGATGGGGGGGGTGTCATGTATCCCGTGGGTGTGTGTACGGGTTGTGATGGGTGTGTCCTGGAACGCCCAAATGCCATTCAATGACAGAATGCGGAAGGAGCTTATATATAACTTATAACAAAGCTCTCAGACATTTCTATCTGCACCTGTTTTTATTTTTTTACTACAGTCTGTTATGGAAACTGAACTATTTTTTTTTTTTTTTACTTTTACTGCACTCAGTTCTTCTAAGTCACAATTTAAAAAAAAAGTTTTATGATAATAAATGGACAGTGTTAGGGACATTTAAAGGGGTTTTGCCACAAAATAAAATTGATGCAGGAAGCTTGCAAATTAAATAATAAACATTTTCACCATTCATCATTATTAAAAATTCTGCACCGTTTTTGTTTTAGCTGCTTCTTTAGTGATCCATAGTGTACAGCTCATCTCCAGGGGATACGACCAGGGCTGAGAGCTCCTCAGTCCTGGTCGCACATGCTCAGACATCACCTTCCTCTCAGGAAAGCTACTGAGTGTTCAACCCCGGGTTGCTGTCAGTCTACTTCCCGTCCTCTGTGCTCCTTATTAATTAGTCAAACAGTGCAAATAAATAAAAAAGGAAACCTCAATGAGGTCTGTGCATTGAGAAAGAGAAAAAAATCCACAGGTTTGGTTCCTGCAGGGATTCGAACCAAGGACCCTTGTGCTGTGAGGTAAAAATTTTTACCTCTCAGCTACTCACAATGCTTTACATAAACAGACCTTTCTTTGACTAGAGAGAGGAAAGTCCTGGTGATGTAATCCTGCTGGGTCACATGATCTGCAATTCAAACAAATCACACACGCCCCCTTCTGAGCACACATAGCTGAAGAGCTGGATGCAGGAGCTATGAAATGAGATCGAGGAAAAACCCCTTTAACCCAATGGAGCTTGCGGTTCTATCATATACATAATATAGATGGTAAAGAAAGATCTAGCACCGCAAAAGATTGTCTTTTTGGCCTCCATGTGGCTGGTACAGCGCTCTCTCAACATACAATATTCATTAGCTCTGGGACAACCATTGTATGATGAGAACAGAACTCTATGGAAAACTGGTGACTGGTTCTGGAGCCTCAAAATGTCCCCAACATAATGCAAAGTGGAGATGAAAGAAAATGGTGCAGATACTAATCCAGATAAAGCGCGTCCTTCTGTATAAGATCAGAAAGAGCTGCTGGAGGCTGGTAATCACTTTCTATGATGAGGACAGGAGCTTCTAGGGTCATGGACTTTAAACACAATGTACTAGACAAAAAGAAAACGGGGCCCTCACCTGGTGCCCAAAATATCCGCTCATCCTGGCACATGTAAGAGCAGTACAGGACATGTAGTACCGCACTGTACTGTAGAGAGGAGCTATAGACCACCAATCACTGCATGCAACTCACTAATACATGTAAGTGCAGTGCAGGACATGTAGTACCGAACTGTACATTAGAGAGGAGCTATAGACCACCAATCACTGCATGCACCTCACTAGTACATGTAAGAGCAGTACAGGACATGTAGTATCCCACTGTACTGTAGATAGGGGCTATAGTCCACCAATCACTGCATGCACCTCACTAATACATGTAAGAGCAGTACAGGACATGTAGTATCCCACTGTACTGTAGAGAGGTGCTATAGACCTCAATCACTGCATGCACTCACTAAGTACATGTAAGAGCAGTACAGGACATGTAGTACCGCACTGTACTGTAGAGAGGTGCTATGGGCCACCAATCACTGCCTGCATCTCACTAATACATGTAAGAGCAGTACAGGACATGTAGTACCGCACTGTACTGCAGAGAGGAGCTATAGACCACCAATCACTGCATGCACCTCACTAATGCATGTAAGAGCAGTACAGGACATGTAGTAGTGCACTGTGCTGTAGAGAGGGCTATAGACCGCCAATCACTGCATTTCACCTCACTTATACATGTAAGAGCAGTATAGGACATTGAGTATGCACTGTACTGTAGAGAGGCGCTTTTAGACCACCAATCATCTGCATGCATCTCACTAATACATGTAAGAGCAGTACAGGACATGGAGTATAGCACTGTACTGTAGAGAGACGCTATAGACTGACAATCACTGCATGCACCTCACTAATACATGTAAGAGCAGTACAGGACATGTAGTACCGCACTGTGCTGTAGAGAGGTGCTATAGACCGCCAATCACTGCATGCACCTCTCTTATACATTAAAGTATAAGAATTAGTTAGTGCATGTTCTTAGAACACATCTAGACTGCCAATCATGCATGTACCTCACTAATACATGTAGGAGAGGTCACAAAATACAATGTAGGAAGCCACTTTTCTGTGAGAAACAGGCCCTGAGTGTATACTCTGTTTACTGCAAAAAAAAAACACTCACTGAATACATTGTTGCAGTACAGGGACATCTGGTACGCACTGGACCATTGGATGGAAAACTCTGATAACCATATCAACTGGGAATGGTAAAAACCATAAATTGTAAGTGCAGTTAAGGACAGTTTAGTTTACCCGAATCTTTACTGTTAGCAGGAGGCATGATGAGTTTCCATCAATCACTGCTGCACCCACGAATCCAATACAGGTTTAAACATAAAAACATGTAGTACCACACTGTACTGTAAGAGGTGCTAAGACCACCCAAAATGAGCACCTACTTACATGTAAGACATACAGGACATGGGAGTACCCCACTGTAACATAGAGAGGAGCTATAGACCACCATCACTGCATGCCCTCACTAATACATGTAAAAGCATACAGGACTGTAGTACCCCACTGAAATGAGGAGTATAGACCACAATCATGCATGCACCTCACTAATACATGTAAGAGCATAGGGAATGTAGTACCGCCGCATGTAGGAGAGCTTAGACCACCCTCACTGCTGCACCTCATAAAACATGTAAGAGCAGTACGGGAAAGTAGTAGCACTGTACTGTAGGGCGCATTAAAACCCCCAATCATGCATGCACCTATAAAAAATGTAAGGGCACTCAGGACTGTATACCGCATGTACTGGAGAGGGGCATAGACCAAATCACGCATGCACCTCATATTTCAGGTAAGAGCATAAGGACTGTTTACCACAAGTTCTGTAGAGAGGCGCTTAACCAGCATCATGCAGCACCCACTAAACAGTAAAAACAGTTCGGAAAGTGTACCCCATGTATGTAGAGAGGGCTATGCCCCCCAATCATGCTGCACCTACTAAAAACATTAAGAGCGTAAGGGAATGTAGTACCGCACTGTCTGAGAGAGGGCTATAACACCAATCACTGATGCACCCCCTAATACAGGGGTTTACAAGTAAAATGTTCATGATTATTGGTTGGATCTTCCATCAATCTGTCACAGATCAGCCGTGTCTGGGACGTTGTATGGTGAGTGTCACTTTAAATACAAGTCCCCGGAAAAAACCCTTGTTGCTGGAAAATTTTTTTTCCTGGGAGCTGTTTTTTGTTTTTACCAAAAAAAAAAACCAAAAACACAGCATCTAGTAAGAAACTATATTTAGTTTTTTTTTTATATAGTGGAGCACTCTGGGTGACGCATGGCACCACTTGGCATCCGACAAAGGCATCTGCATAACATATACAACCTGGCATAGTGGTTAAACAGAAGCCAGAAATGTGATATGTGCCTAGACTTAAAAAGACAGGTCTCTGATTGACCTCTGAATCTTTCTGTTGAGGTGCACGTCTGTCATTTGGCATGAAGGACGTTCCATGCAATGACTGCACCCGACAGGAACCGCAACATCCCAAACCACAAACCGGCTTCTCCCAAAAAAATAAAAAATTCTTATAGGGCGAGGTTCACCTCACTTTTAACCACACTGCAAAACGTGTGTAGGTTATACTGTAAAGGATAAGACTATTCCGAAAATACACCTGAGAATTCAATTGTCTCACGTTTTCATTTTAGTTAAAAAATCCCTTACAAACGTGCGCACATGGACCAGTAGATGGTTTCCTTTGGCATACGTTTAATAAAACATACACTCTAAGGGCTTCTCCCCACCGGTTACTTGTCGGCTTTTCAGAAAGTTTGCGGTTTTACAAATCGCCTGAAGACCGCCAAGCAACGCTCCCCCCATAGACCTCAATGGAAAATCCGTGCAACAGTCCCCACTGCACGGATTTTCCGCCGGACGATTTTTTACACCAACGTCGGTCCGAAAAACATAGAACATGTTCATTCTTCCTCCCAGTTTCTGGGCAGAACATGAACATTTGGGTGAGAAGGGGGACGGACGATTCTGCAAACCGCTGAAAAAAGCCACCCCCCTGTGTGCCGAAAAAAGACAAAATACCAGTCAGATAATCCGATCGGTATTTGGTCTTTGCCATAGGGCCCATCTACACGACAAGGATTTATAAAATCCGACCAAAAAACCATCCCCATAGACCTCAGTAGAAAATCCGACTGAAAACCATCCCCATAGACCTCAGTAGAAAATCCGACTGAAAACCATCCCCATAGACCTCAGTAGAAAATCCGACTGAAAACCATCCCCATAGACCTCAGTAGAAAATCCAACTGAAAACCATCCTCATAGACCTCAGTAGAAAATCCAACTGAAAACCATCCCCATAGACCTCAATAGAAAATCCGACCAAAAACCATCCCCATAGACCTCAGTAGAAAATCCGACCGAAAAACCATCCCCATAGACCTCAGTAGAAAATCCAACTGAGAACCATCCCCATAGACCTCAATAGAAAATCCGACTAAAACCATCCCAATGATTTTAGTAGAAAATCCGACGAAAACCCCCCCATGGACCTCAGTAAAAAATAACCGAAAAACCATCCCATAGCCCTCATAGAAAATAAAATGAAAAACCACCCCCATAGAAAAATAAAAAAACCCAATGAAAACCATCCTATGCCTCAGTAAAAAAACCCAACAAAAAACCACCCCATAGACCTCATAGAAAATCCCCCCAAAAAACCATCCATAGCCCTCAAAGAAACCGACCAAAACCCCCCCCAAGATTCAGTGAAAATCCAACGAAACCATCCCCAAGACCCCAGTAGAAAAAATAAAAAACCATCCCATAGACTCATAAAAAATTACGTAAACCACCCATAGACCTCAGAAAAAAAACCAACTGAGAACCATCCCCTAGACCTCATAAAAAATCGACGAAAAACCATCCCATGACCTCAGTAGAAAATCACTAAAAAAACCATCCCATAGACTAAATAGAAAACCCGACAAACCATCCCCATAGCCCCATAGAAAATCCAACTGAAAAACCATCCCATAGACCTAAATAGAAAAACCCACGAAAACCTTCCCATAGCCCTCAGTAGAAAACCCAACTGAAAAACCCCAAAACCCTCATAGAAAATCCAACAAAACCACCCCATAGCCCTCATAGAAAACCCGCCCAAAAAACCATCCATAGCCCCTCAGTAGAAAATCCGACTGAAAAACCATCCCCATAGAGCTCAATAGAAAATCCGGCCAAAAACCATCCCCATATACCTCAGTAGAAAATGTGACTGAAAACCATCCCCATAGACCTCAGTAGAAAATCCGACTGAAAACCATCCCCTTTAGACCTCAGAAAAATCAACTGAGAACCATCCCCATAGACCTCAGTAGAAAATCCGACCGAAAAACCATCCCCATAGACAGGGGCGTAACTAGAGAAGCCTGGGCCCCATAGCAAACTTTGGATGGGGCCCCCCCCCCCTCCCTGACCACGACCATGTACCAGGACATGCTGTTAGATAATGTAGATAATACAAGGGGCAAATACCTCACCATACATATCACCATCATACTGCTACCAATCAAATCCACTATCCCAAAACCAATATTACCAATAACCTATACAAAGGGACCTGATTATACCACCAGAACAGCCCAAACAAATTAACCACCACCAATAGTGACTAAAATAAAAACCCCCACACTAATTTACTGACAGTACACAAAGACCAAAACTGTCTAATAATAAAAATATAAAATAATATAGTACCATAAATGGTATATATGTGTACACAGCTCTCAGACGGGTATATAACCACCTACTTGAATAAAGTAACACCATGTACACGGGCTCTGCAGACTGTATATTACCTCCAAACAGTGACCATATAGTGGTAGACCCCAAATGAACACAGGCTCTGCAGACTGTAAATTACCACCATACAGTGACCAATATGGTAGACACATGTACACAGCTCTACAACTGTATATACCTCCATACGTGACCATATAGTTTTAGACAGCAGTGAAACACAGGCTCTGCAGACTGAAATATTACCCCATACAGTGACCATATAGTGGTAGACACCAGTGTACACAGCTCTGCAGAACATAAGTGATTAAATAGTGCAGTTACATCTTGTGACTCACAGGTGACGTTTCTCTGACCATCGTTGACTTTCCCCTTTGTTCTGCATCCGGTCCAGTCCCCCAAACTTGATGACATCTCCCGACCACTTGTCCCTGCAGATTTAGACACAAATATCTTAGAATCCTGACTTTTCCAGCACCTGCCCCCCTGCAATTTTGGGGTCCTTTTTAGGCAGGCAGGGCTTAGATAGGATATATGGGGCCCCAAATAGGCAAGGTTAGGTAGCCAATAGGTTCCCATATAGGCAGGCAGGGTTTAGGTAGCTATAGGGAGCCATACAGGTAGACAGGGTTAGGTGGGCTATAGGGGCCATATAAGTTAGGGTTTAGGTAGCTAAAGGGCCCCATATAAGTAGACCGCGGCTTTGGGGGGATACAGGGAGGCTTGTGGGGGTATACGCAGGCAAATAGGGGGGTAAAAAGGAGGCATATGGGGGCTGTACAGCAGGCATATGGGGCTGTTAGGCAGGTTTCATATAGGGGGCTGTACAGCGGCAGGCATATAGGGGGCTGTGAAGGCAGGCATATAGGGGCTGTAAGGGAGGCAGGCATTATGGGGCTGTATAGGCAAGGGAGGCATATAGGGGGCTGTATAGGCAGGGAGGCATATAGGGGGCTGTATAGGCAGCAGGCAGGCAAATAGGGGGGTGTATAGGCAGGCATATGGGGGGTAAAGGCAGGCAGGCATATAGGGGTCTGTATAGGCAGGCAGGCATATAGGGGCTGTAAAGGCAGGCAGGCATATAGGGGGCTGAATAGCAGGGAGGGATATAGGGGGCTGTATAGGCAGGCAGGCATATAGGGGGGTGTGTAGGCAGCAGGTATATAGGGGCGTATAGCAAAGGGAGGCATTAGGTGGGTGTATAGGCAGGCATATGGGGGCTATAAAGGCAGGGATATGGGGGCTATAGGCAGCATAGGGGCTATAGGTAGGCATATGGGGGGTATAGGTAGGCATATGGGGGCTATAGGCAGGCATATGGGGCTATAGGCAGGCATATGGGGGCTATAGGCAGGCATAAGGGGGGCTATATGCAGGCAAATGGGGGGCTATAGGCAGGCATTTGGGGGGTATAGGCCCGGCATATGGGAGGCTATAGGCAGGCATATGGGGGCTATAGCAGGCATAAAGGGGGCTATAGGCAGGCATATGGGGGGCTATAGGCAGGCATATGGGGGGGCTATAGGCAGCATATGGGGGGCTATAGGCAGGGATATGGGGTAATAGGCAGACATATTGGGGGTATAGGCAGGCTTATGGGGGTGATATAGGGAGGCATAATGGGGGCTATAGTGCAGCATATGGGGGCTATAGCAGGCATATGGGTAGATAAAATAAAAATCACTTACTCACCTCGGTCCACGCTCCCCCGATGCGGCGCTCGCTCCTGTCCGCTGCTCTCCCTGCAGCCTCTGCGCTCAGCGCGGGCGGCGCGGTCATGTGACGTCACCGCGCACGCCCACGTGACCACAGAGGGCCGGCAGGGGGACGTAACAGAGCGGAGCGATCGGCCCCTCCGTCCTGCTACTACCGAGCAGCGCTGCCTCTGAACGCTCGGGCCGGGGGGTCCGGGCGTTCCGAGGGCGTATGCGCCGGGCCCCCAGCTCCCCGCCCGCCGCAGTGTACTGTTAAACTGCCGCGGCCCAGGGGCAGCAATTACCGGGGTAGCGGACGCGGTAGCAGCTGCCCCGGGGCCCCCCTAAGCGCAGGGGCCCCGTAGCAACTGCTACCCCTGCTACCCCGGTAGTTACGCCCCTGCCCATAGACCTCAGTAGAAAACCCGACTGAAAAACCATCCCCATAGAGCTCAATAGAAAATCCGACTGAGAACCATCCTCATAGACCTCAGTAGAACATCCAACTGAAAACCATCCCCATAGACCTCAGTAGAAAATCCGACCGAAAAACCATCCCCATAGACCTCAGTAGAAAATCCGACTGAAAACCATCCCAAAAGACTTTAGTAGAAAATCCAACTGAAAAACCATCCCCATATAGCTCAATAGAAAATCCGACAGTAAACCATCCCCATAGACCACAGTAGAAAATCTGACCGAAAAAACATCCCCATAGACCTCAGTAGAAAATCCGAGCTGCTGTAGCCCACACGAATTTCAAAACCACTGTTTTTGTAAAAAATCACTCTGAAAATGGCAAATGGAAAAAAATGACCATTGAAGCCAATGGGAGGGCACGAAAAGCGACCAGAAAGCATGGATTTTGGCGTGAAAAATTCAATTGTGCTCTATGATCCAAAACCGATTTAAAAAAGAAATCCTAAATCCGTCCCAAATCTGCGCCAAAAGAAACAAAAACCGACTTAAAAATCTTTGGTTTTTGTGTAAAATACTGTTCAAAGAGGTATCGGACACTGAGGTTTTGGGATTTAGAATCCGACAAGTATTTCGTCCTTTGTCGTGTGGATGCCGCCTGGTTCAGTGCACACTGCGTTTGACCATCCATCAAAACGTATACGTTATAATGTATATGTAAAACGTATGCCAAACGTGCACTGTTTGGCGCAGACGTTTGATATGGTTTTTTTTTCTATTTTTTTTTTCTAGCTTTTCTATTGGCCGTCACTTGCTTTTCCTGCTATTTGATTGGGTGGCTTTGTGTATATGTTTTATGACGGATACAAACGTTTGCAACATGGACACAAACACTAGGATCTGTTTTCCTTGACAGCCATTGGAAAAAATCCTAGACTGTAACATATAGTGTTTTTTTTAAACTTGAAAAAGCGCAGAGCCCGGCGTCCTCCACCCGTCAAAATTAAACGCATATTTGACGGAAAGTGTAAAAACGGACACTGTGTCAATGCACATTGCACATCCGTCCACGTATAGGAGTCGGTGAACACCTTAAAGGGGTTGTCTCACTACAACGATCGCTGCTTTTTATGTTAAAGGCTTGCAAAAACAAGTACTTTCCCAAAACGTGTCCATTAACAGGTCCCCACCCATTCCTAGATATCCCCTCTTGTATGGGCTCATCAGCTCCTCAGGGCGCTATAGCTACAGACCTTTCAATCTCTCATCATAGGCGCCGCACTGGTCGCTGTAGCTAAAAACCTATTTTAATCTCTATGAAGGCGCCACATGGTCATAAGCTACAGACCGTTTGTCTCTCCTGATAGTGCCATGCGGTTTCTAAGCTAAAGACCTTTTTACTCCCTGATAGGCTGCCACACTGGTTGCTATACTACAGACCTGTTCAATTCTATGTAGGTGCCAGCACTGTCGCTATAGCAAGACCGTTTGATCTCTCCTGAAGGGTGCCGTGCTGGGTTTCTATATACAGACCTGTTTGATCTCTCCTAAAGGTGCTAGTCTGGCGCTATGCTACAGACCGTTGGTCGCTCCCGAAGGCTGCCAGTGCGATGCTATAGCTACAGACCTTTTGATCTTTCCTGATGGGCCCCACTGTCACTAAGCTACAGACCCGTTTGATCCTCCTTTATAGGCTGCCAGGGGATCGCTATAGTACAGACCTGTTTTTAGTCTCCTATAGGTGCCAGCACTGGTTGCTATACACAGACAGGGCCACGGGAATAAAAATCACCCGGACAAAACCCCCACCAGCCCCCTACAAATCCACTTACAAAAATTCCCCCCGTTTGCCCTCACCCTGTCTAAAAAAAAACTACACCAAAGGGGCTTTCACACGGAGCGTTTTTGGTGGCTTTATTTTTTTTTTGTGCGTTTTTTTTGAGAAAGGGCAGAGCCGGTAATGCTGTACATTTATGCACAAAAAAAAAAAAAAAAGCATCAAAAAAAAAAGCACCAAAACCCTCCGTGTAGAGCCTCCCTAATACAACAAGAAAAAAGTGGTGAAGAGAAACCCTCATCACAGAGTCGGTGTGCATTTGCTTTCATCGGGGACAACCCCACACGAACTACATAAGCACCGGCAAAACCCTAAAACCCAACCATCCCCAGTAGCAGGTCACCATCACATGAACACAGCACTGCCCAAAAATAGAAGTAAAATGACCCCTGACGCAAGATCACAGGAACGTCATTTTGAGGGGAGTTTTTCTTTTCTCCCTTTTTTCTTGGGGCCAAAACCCCCCTGACACTTCTCTGATGATCGTTCCCTTCCATTTCTTTCTCTGTCCGGTACAGATGCAGTTCCACTTTAGTGGCCACTACTCGCCCCCTGTAAATTTTACCACTAATACACTTAGACTCCTCTCCTTCCAGCACTTTCTATAAATTCCCCCAAAACAGCGTCTGTTAGACCCAAAAATTAGAAAAAAAAAATGTCAGAAAAAAAAAAATAAAGTGACTCTCATTAGCGGGAAAAAAGGGCCCTTTTCCCCCATTAATTTGGTAGGTAGACAGGTAACTAGCCAGGTTGCGGGAGCTGTCCCAAAATCGCCTGTGGGGCCGGGGGCAGTAATTAGCATCGGGCCCCATAAGTGGGCGGGAGGGGCAGTCATACCCGGGCAGGGGGAGTCAAATGCAGGCAGGCCCGGGGGGGTATAGAGGGGGCCAGGCAGGACCAGGGGGGTATAAAGGGCCCAGGCGGGGCCCAAGGGGGTATAGGAGGGCAGGGCGGGGGCCGGGGGGGTATACGAGGGCCGGGCAGGGCCAGGGGGTATAGAGAGGGCCAGGCAGGGCCAGGGGGGTTAATAAAAGGGGGCCCGGGCGGGGGCCGGGGGGGTATACAGGGGCCAGGCAGGGCCACGGGGGTAAAAAGGGGGCCAGGGGCCGGGGGGAAAAACCCCCAGGGGGGGGGGGGGGGGGGTAAAAGGGGGGAGGCCCGGGGGGCGGGGGCCAGGGGGGGGGTATAAGGGGGCCAGGCAGGGCCAGGGGGGTATACCAGAGGGCAGGGGGATACAGAGGGCCAGGGGGCCAAAAGGGGCCGGGAGGGGGGGTATACAGGGGGCCCGGGGGGGGGCCCAGGCCAGGGGGTAAAAGGGGAGGGGGCCGGGGGGCGGGGGGGACCGGGGGGGGGGTTTTATACCCCGGGGGGGGCGGGGGGGGCCGGGGGTTTATATACGCCAGGCGGGGGGGGGGCCCCCACGGGGTATCAGAGGGCCAGGCGGGGGGGGGCCAGGGGGGATCAGGGGGGGGCCGGCAGGGCCGGGGGGGGGGGAAATAGCCAGGCGGGGCCAGGGGGTATCAGAGGGCCGGCAGGGCCAGGGGGGTATACAGGGGGCCAGGCAGGCCAGGGGGGTATATAGCGCCAGGCGGGCCAGGGGGGAAATATAGCCGGGGCAGGGCAAAAATAGTTAAAAAAAAAATAAAAAATTTACTTACCGATTCTTTCCCCCCTTTCTCCAAGTCCGTCCGGAGCCGCTCACCCGGGTGCGGGCCGCGGAACAGGCGCTGATGGTCATCACATCGCGCGCCTGCCCCCGTGGCCTCCTGGGAGCTGAAAAAACGGGAAATAGACCCCAGATGTTCGCCTCGGCTGCTGCCTTTGCACTGCGCGGGCAGGGGGCGGCCATGAGGTGCAGGTTGGGTCAGTGACCTGGCCGTGCGCGAGGGGGGCCTCTGGGCCCCGGCACGGGGGCCCGGGTGAATTGCGCCTTTTTCGGCCCCCCGTGCGGCGCCGGCACTCGGCGCCCCCCGAGTGGGGGGGGAACCCCCGGCCCCCTGGCGGGCGCTCCGAGCCGCCCGCGGCCGGACCCCCCCGGCCCGCCGGCAAGTGCCCCGGGTTTGCCCATGGCCAGTCCGGGCCTGGCTACAGACCCGTTCTATCTTCCTGATAGGGTGCCCCCACTGATCGCTATAGCTAAGACCTGTTACTCTCTCCCCGAAGGTGCCAGCATGGGGGCGCTATAGCTACGACCTGGCTTTACTGCAGCCTATGGAAGCCAGTAAAAAACGCCCCCGAATTTAAAATAAAAGAAAACAGGGGCGGGGGGGGAGATGAATCAATGCAGTGAGACAACCCCTTTAACGCATTGAGTCACAATAATGCAGTGTGCACTGAGCCTAATCCACTAGTCCTATGTCCATCTGTTCACCTCTGAAGCATTTTGTAGGTTTTGCCTCCCTGTGTTTCCACAGTCATAACTTTTTTTATTTTTTCATTTACGCAATTGCAGGACTTGTTTTATGAGGGAGGAGATGGATTTCCTGGGGGCATAGCTGCAGTTTACATATACAGTAAATCACTTGGGGAAATTTTCCCCCCAAATTTTTTTTTAGCTGCGTGAAGATAATAAAAGTGTTTTCCTGCATTTTTTCTTCCAATTATTTTTTACACCATTCAACATCTTTTGGCACCGCCGCCATCAAAAGAGAGTGCGCAGTGGTAAAGGGGTTAAAATAAAAACGTGTACCAAAATGTGTGCGTTCAAGGGGTTGTCCATGTCGTACAAAGAAAAAAATATATAAAAAAAAAAATATATATATATGCTTCAGGGGCCCCCACTAAAAAACAAAAATCCTATTTTCACCTTCCCCCGGGCCCCTTCCAGCACCCCCTCTCTCCGGGCTTCTGTTTCCATTTTTTCTCTTTTTAATGGGGGGCATCTGAGCCACTGATTGCTACCGAGTCATTCCCCTATAAACATCAAGCTCCTAACGAGCACATGACCTCGGCGGCAAATCAGCGGCTGCAGCAGTGACGTCCCCATTCGGAAGTGACGGCGTGTCATCAGGAGACCGGGGAGACGTGGTGCTTAACAAGGGACCGGAGGGAGGTGAGAATAGTTTTTTTTTGTTTTAATGGGGGCCCTGAAGCATTATATGAAATTTTTCTACAACATAGATAACCCATTTAACCACGCGCTTCAGAACACGTTATTTTTAGCGTTATGTGAACATACCATTAAGACTCAGTGCACACTGCATTTGACCCTTGGTCAAATCATGTACGTTATAACGTATACGTTAAACGTATGCCAAATGTGCACTGTTTGGAGCAGACGTTTGATATCTGTTTTTTTTTTCCTATTATTTTTTTCCTAGCTTTCCTATTGGCTGTTATCTGTTTTTCCTGCTATTTGATTAGGTAGCTTTGTTTATATATTTATGACGGATACAAACGTATATGTTTGCAACATGGACACAAACACTAGAATCTGTTTTCCATTGACAGACATTGTGAAAAAAAACATAAACTGTAACGTATACTTTTTTTTTTTCAATTTGAAAAAGTGCAGCGCCCGGCGTCCTCCACCCGATAAAATTAAACACAGTTTTGACGGAAATCGTAAAAACGAACGTTATTTCATTGCATGTTGCATCCGTCCACCTACATGAGTCAGTGCACACGTTAACAAAGACTTTTTTTCCTTGCCACGGATCTGTCCCACTGCACGTGTTTTTGCCGGGCGTTTTTTTTTAGACCTCCAGCGGTCCAAAAAACGTAGAATATGTCCATTCTTCTGCCCGGTTTTCAAGCGGAACATGAACATGTGGGCCCAAAGGGAGAGGGCTTGATCCGCAAACCGCGGACAAAAGCCGCCCCCCCCTGTAGCCGTGTAAAAGCCCCTAAACAGAGCAAATACCGGTCGCATATTTGTCCTGTGCCGTGTAATGTTCTCCCTTCCATCATCCGTTCAAAATAACGCAGTGTGCACCGAACCCTTAAAAAACCAATACAAATCTACCGCTCCACTCTACAAGTGTGAACGCGCGCTTATACTTTGGGCTTGTAGGACCATATTGGCAATCTTCAATCAACAGATCAGACATCCTGCTTTTAACCCCCGCGCTGCCACAGCATAGACAGCACAGAGTGACTCAGGACCTGGGAGTATAACACATGAAGCCAGTCCAGCAGGGAAGGGGTGCGGAGGAGATGAGGGGGTGTTGCTCTGCCCTCCTGGCCAATAGCAGGGGATCAGCTAAGGCAAGCTAAGCTGCAGCAGGGTGACTTACTCCATAAATAGAGCAGCAGCAGCTGCAGGAGGGGGCAGTGCTTGCTGCTTGCAGGTGCCAAGTTTTTTAAGAAAGGACTTTGTCTTTGTGCTGCAGCAGCTGCTGGAACCCAGAGAGGAAGGATGATCATCTAATGGTAATCCCCAGCAGCGCCATTGTCAGGGAGGGGTGGCAGGGGGTGCACAGGAGACAATGAATGGGTGTGATCCAGGGCTCGGGTGGGTCTGAGCTCTCTGCCATCATCTCTGGCCTTTCCTTGCTGGGAACTTGTTGAATCTGAGATCAGGGATTGTAGCTGGAATAATGTTGCGAAAAGTAGCAATTGTATCCGCGTAGTATGTAACACTAAAAGTGAAAGTGTCTGCTGTGAGATTGTGTAGCTGAGTCTATAGGATAGAAGAGAACTATTGTTGTTGTGGAAGGGCATGCTGGGATCTGTAGTTCAGCCATAGGTTGTTGGTTACTTAAAGGAGAACTAGTTTGGGCTCTGGTTATTAGTATCTAGAAGTTGTTTGTAGTGAAGGCTGGAAACAATAGTAATGTTGTAACTTCCTCTGTTAGATTTACATTGTGGTTTTTTTTTTTTTTTTTTTTTATCAAAGGCTGCTCCTGAGTCCAGTTCTGCTGGGGCTTAGATGCTGATGAAACCCTGTATAGTCAGGGGGTGTCATGCAGGCTCAGACTGGCCCACAGGGGAAACCCCCGGTGGGCCACTGAGCATGGTAAACCTGGAGTTGGTTTATAACTACATATTCATCCTCAGAAGAGGCAGCGAAAGAGAGGGCGAGGTAGTCATTTACAGTAGGTGTAGGGTGGACCCCTAAAATTAACTCAAGTGGTGGGCTCAGAAGCAGCTGAACTTGTGGGCCCCTAGACTCGACTTGACCTGTGTGCTATAGGTACCCCAGTCCGACACTGGTGTCAGGGCTTCTGTCTTTCCGCTGTACTTTTTGGCAGGGGCATAGCTATAAAGCAGTGTTTCTCAACTCCAGTCCTCAGGCCCCACCAACAGGTCGTGTTTTCTGGATTTCCTTAGCATTGCACAGGTGATTTCCTTATTGTCAGTGCTTTCTGTGGGAGATCCTGAAAACATGACCTGTTGGTGGGTCCTGAGGACTGGAGTTGAGAAACACGGCTATAAAGGGTGCTAAGGTAGCAGTCGCTACCGGGTCTAGAGGCTGTGGGGGTACAAGGGCCCTCTATAATATAGGAAAGCACCAGTATTATAGGTGGTATATATGGTTAGGTGGGGGCCCCACCATAGATTTTTGCACTGGGGCCCAAGAACTGTATGTTACACCTCTGCATTTTTAGGTCCTAGATTGATCATTTGTTTCTAAACCTGTGCAGCGCCTTGTCTCTAGTCTGGAGAGCACTAGGAGGGGCTGTTCACTGGGACACTCTGTATACACCCTTCCTCCTAATCTGCTTCTGTGTAGTGAGGTTAGGCCTAAAGAGGAAATGTGCTGAAGCTCCGAGCTACATTTAGACATAATCGGCTTCATGTGAGCTCAGTTTTTCCGATTTACATTTTTTTTCCATGAATGACAAAAGATGAGTAATGCTGCGCGTGTGTCTCATCTTCATAAAAGAGAAAAAAAATCTTGTATATCCACAGCCCAACGTGACTGTTTTTTGTTTTTGCGGATCACATTATCATTGTCTGTGTGGATGTGTATATATGACACCTCTATACAGGTACTTTTGCCCTCATGCTGTACTTTCCTACACCATGACCGATATCATTCCATCAAGCACATACTAAAGCTGCTAAACTATTGACCAAATGAGCTCATTATCTGTTCTCTCAATCTGTGTGTCTAGCATAGATATCCCATATGGGAGAGAAACTGCTACTGCAGACTTTTCTTCCAGGAGAGCAATAGGGTCGGGCTTGTACCATATTACTGCTTTCCCTTAAACCTGTAATCAGGGCACAGTTGAGACCCAGATACTTCAGTTTGTAATGAGTCTAAAGTGATCTTGCCCTACTATGTATGGACAGGATATCCGGGTCTAATCTGCTTGACTAACACTTCCTGACTGTGATGAAACTTCCAAAGTATGGCACAGCAGAGGACTACAGGAGCGCCCCGTGTTCTGTATTGAGGTGCAGTGTCATCTATCTGTTCCAGGGCCCCATACACAGTAGGGTTAGCAGAGGTGCAGTGACATCCGTCTGCTCCGGGCCCCCATACACAGTAGGGTTAGCAGAGTTGCAGTGACATCCGTCTGCTCCGGGGCCCCATACACAGTAGGGTTAGCAGAGGTGCAGTGACATCCGTCTGCTCCGGGGCCCCATACACAGTAGGGTTAGCAGAGGTGCGGTGACATCCGGCTGCTCCGGGGCCCCATACACGGTAGGGTTAGCAGAGTGCAGTGACATCTGTCTGCTCCCGGCCCCATACACCGTAGGGTTAGCAGAGGTGCAGTGACATCCGTCTGCTCCGGGGCCCCATACACAGTAGGGTTAGCAGAGGTGCAGTGACGTCCGGCTGCTCCGGGCCCCCATACACAGTAGGGTTAGCGGAGGTGCAGTGACGTCCGTCTGCTCCGGGGCCGCCCACACAGTAGGGTGAGCGGAGGTGCAGTGACGTCCGTCTGCTCCGGGGCCCCCACACACAGTAGGGTTAGCAGAGGTGCGGTGACGTCCGCCTGCTCCGGGGCCCCCACACACAGTAGGGTTAGCAGAGGTGCAGTGACGTCCGTCTGCTCCGGGGGCCCCACACACAGTAGGGTTAGCGGAGGTGCAGTGACGTCCGTCTGCTCCGGGGCCCCACACACAGTAGGGTTAGCGGAGGTGCAGTGACATCCGTTTGCTCCGGGGCCCCACACACAGTAGGGTTAGCGGAGGTGCAGTGACATCCATCTGCTCCGGGGCCCCACACACAGTAGGGTTAGCGGAGGTGCAGTGACGTCCGTCTGCTCCGGGGGCCCATACACAGTAGGGTGAGCAGAGGTGCAGTGACGTCCGTCTGCGCCGGGGCCCCATACACAGTAGGGTTGGTGTTGGATACATGTCTTGTTGCCCCCAGGGTAATTTTGGCGGTGAACTGCTTAGTGTAGTGTCTTCTGCCCTCATGCTCCTTTGAAGCTGCCATTCACCTCTCACGACACATGATTCTCCACTGTTTCCTTGTAACATATGTGCAATGGTCCCATTTGTCAGCCCACAATACTCACCACAGCTGCACATGTGCAGTTCACAAACGCCGCAGCTTCAGGAATATTGCCACACTTAGCCAATAATCCTCCCTTTGTGCCGTAAGTAATGTGTGCAGACGGCTTATCACACCTTATACCCACCAAGCCCGTGCACCACACAACTTCCTACATGAGCTACAAACTACTGACGTCACAAGTAGGAAGTGGTCTGAAGTCGTCTCAGCCGGGTATAATGTTGGTGATGACCAAATAAGACGCTACACTTGTGCTCTATCCCCGCCAAGGTGGGTAAGGTGAGACCTCGTGGTGGAGGAGGCTCTAGGCTGCCCTGTGTACGTCTCTACTACAGCGGGAGCTTCATGTGCACCAGGGCTTCATGTTGTGCAATAAGTTCTACATCCCGGAAAGGCTGAGTCATCAATGTAACATCTCAACGCTGCAGAAGCAATTCTGATGCTGCCAAACGCCTTGGATGTAAATGAACCCGTCCTACTAAATGTGGGAAGGATCTGGTTGGAGTTCAGTCCTGTTGTTGCTTGAGATGAGCCAGAGGGTCAGGCAGGAGTTTGTTTGCTTCCTGAAAGTTGGAACAAACTATCACTGGTCAGGTCTGCACCTTTATGGTGGGCGGCAGTGTGACCACGGTAAGGAAATCCTGTAGGGTTAGGTGCTGCTGTACCTTAGATGTTTGGCCAAGAACTTATTCTCTGGCATTATTCCAATCCCCCCCCCCCCCCCTTGCCCTCCAATCCTGACAAGATCAATCATGGCGACTTGGGTCTTGGCAAAGGCCTCCACAGCGGCCATCTTGCTACTCCTATAAGGCTAGGTCTACATGGTTATATCAAAATGCTGTTGGAAATCAAACCGTATTTTAACATTGCTGCATCACTCACTGCTGAGCGAGTGTTCAGCCCCAGGTGCTGTCATTCTACTCCCATCCTCTGTACTCCTTAGTAATCACACACTCACTGCTGAGCGAGTGTTCAGCCCCAGGTGCTGTCATTCTACTCCCATCCTCTGTACTCCTTAGTAATCACATACACTCACTGCTGAGCAAGTGTTCAACTGCAGGTGCTGTCATTCTACTCCTGTCCTCTGTCCTCCTTAGTAATCACCCACACTCGCTGCTGAGCGAGTGTTCAACTGCAGGTGCTGTCAGTCTACACCTGTCCTCTGGGTCAGCAGGGAGTGTGTGATTACTAAGGAGGACAGAAGTAGAATGGCAGCACCTGGGGTTGAACACTCGCTCAGCAGTGAGTGTGTGTGATTACTAAGGAGTACAGAGGAAAGGAGTAGAATGACAGCACCTGGGGTTGAACACTCGCTCAGCAGTGAGTTTGTGTGTTTACTAAGTAGTACAGAGGACAGGAGTAGAATGACAGCACCTGGTGTTCAACATTCGCTCAGCAGTGAGTGTGTGATTACTAAGGAGTACAATGTTCAAACCCAGGTGCTGTCATTCTACACCTGTCCTCTGGCTCAGCAGGGAGTGTGTGATTACTAAGGAGGACAGAGGAAAGGAGTAGAATGCAAGCAACTGGGGTTGAACATTGTACTCCTTAGTAATCACACACACACTCACTGCTGAGCGAATGTTGAACACCAGGTGCTGTCATTCTACTCCTGTCCTCTGTACTCCTTAGTAATCACACACACTGCTGAGCGAGTGTTCAAACCCAGGTGCTGTCATTCTACACCTGTCCTCTGGCTCAGCAGGGAGTGTGTGATTACTAAGGAGGACAGAAGTAGAATGGCAGCACCTGGGGTTGAACACTTGCTCAGCAGTGAGTGTGTGTGATTACTAAGGAGTACAGAGGACAGGAGTAGAATGACAGCACCTGGTGGTCAACATTCGCTCAGCAGTGAGTGTGTGTGTGATTACTAAGGAGGACAGAAGTAGAATGGCAGCACCTTCAGTTGAACACTCGCTCAGCAGTGAGTGTGTGTGATTACTAAGGAGGACAGGAGTAGAATGACAGCACCTGGGGTTGAACACTTGCTCAGCAGTGAGTGTGTGATTACTAAGGAGTACAATGTTCAACCCCAGGTGCTGTCATTCTACTCCTGTCCCACTTAGTAATCAGTCAAAAAGTGTAAATATAAATTTAAAAAAAAAAACATCAGGCATGTGCCTATTCATGCACTTGGTTCCTGCAGGGATTTGAACCTAGGACTCCTATGTTGAAAAGCAGAAGTGCTAACCACTCGGATACATTGTAACTACTCGCAGCTCTTTACATAAACCTACACTTGTTTGACTCGTGAGAGCATACTGGGGTAAGACATGGTGATAGATATGATGAAACAGGGCTTGTTCCGGCACTCGTGCTCCAGATATAATCCAAATATAATCCAAATAGGAAAAACGCACTTTATTGAGGTAGTTTAAAACAAATTAAAAATACATAGCCACAAACTTTACGCGTTTCGAGCCACCATCAGGGCTCTTAATCGTAACATGGTGATGTCAAGCCTGCTGCGTCACATGATATGAAGTTGAAACCAACCATACATGCCCCTTTTGAACACACAAAGCTGAAGCAGGACAAAACAGGCATGAAATGCCTTTGTGGTAAAAAGGCCTTTTAAGTTTCCCTGGGGTACTTGACTACTATCACTTGTACACTGTTCTGCAATAATATTGCAGAACAGAGTGTAATAATGGTTCCCTGCAGGAACATTGCTGTATCGTGTGTTTGGTCCAGGGTTGTGCAAAAAGGTTTTTTTTTTTTTGTTTTTTAATCGTCTGCTGGAAGATAGAACATGCTTTATATGCCAGTGGTATAGAAAATCTGTGCAGCGTAGACTACAGCTTGGATTTTCTCTATTGCGGTCTATGGGGCACTGGTCAAAGTTGATTTTTGAGGATTCTTAATACGGAGTCCTCTTGAAAGTCTGATGAAAAACCAGTCGTGTACACAAGGCCTTAAACACTGTTACAGGCGGAGTGTAATAATGGAACCATTATCACACTGTTCTGCAATATATTATTGCAGAACAGTATTCAAGTGATCGTGCCCCATAGTGGTCAAGTACCCTAGAGGGGCCTTAAAGTGTTTTTATCAAAGCATTTCATGCCTGGTTTGTCCTGCTTCAGTTTCATGTGTTCAAAAGGGGTGTGTATGATTTGTTTGAAATTTAAGTGACCCAGCAGGCTTGGCATCACCAGGCCTTTCCCTGGTGTGTTCACTCTAGTCATACAAAGGTCTGTCTATGTAAAGAGCTGTGAGTTGCAATGTAGCAGAGCGGTTAGCGCTTTTGCTTTTCAACATAGAAGTCCTAGGTTCAAATCCCTGCAGGAACCGAGCATGTTTATATGCACATATCTGAGTTTTTTTTTATTTTATTTGCATTGGTTTAACTAATTACTAAGGAGGACAGGAGTAGTGACAGCACCTGGGGCCGAACACCCCCCCTCAGCAGGGAGTGTGTGTGATTACTAAGGGAGTACAGAGGACAGAAGAGTACAGCAATAACACGCACCTGGGGTTGATACACTTACGCCTCAGCAGTGAGTGTGTGTGATTTAGATAAAGCAGGGAAGAAACTTAGCCAGTAGGTTAGCAAAACTGAGGTGAAGTTAATGACTAAGGGTCTCATGACTGGACACATGCCCAGTAGATGAGCCGTACACCACGGATGAATAGGAGCAGCTAACATGGTGAATTTTTTTTTATAGAAAGGTGTTAACTTGATTTGTAAAATTCCCACATCAATTTTACTGATGTGGGAGGGGGGGTGTTACCAGGAAGTAAACGAAATTTAAAAAGTTCACAAACCCCCACCCCCCCACTCTGTCTCCTAGATTTTTTTAAAGTAACATAATTGGCATTTCATGCACACAGCAATACCAGTCTAATAAAATGCATCACTTATTCTGTACACTCAGTGCTGAAAAAGGGTCCTGTTAAGACTGTGCTGATGGTCTCTTAGTGTTTTAGTAAATCCACCCCTGGATAGCGCTGCAACAACCTCCAAAGTCTTTTGAACAATGCATTTTACACTTGAAGGATTTGTCTATTTATGGTTAAACGTCCAGAGATTTACCACCGGCTGAGAGATTACAATGAAGCTGCTGGCGGGACTCTTGTGTCCTCGGATTCAGGAAACCGGAAGTTTTCCCAGCAGGCCGGGCGCTGTTCTAGGTGCTTTGTCTCCTTTTGCTGAGCGCGCGCCTGACCTGAGAGTGGTTTGCTTTTCACGTAAAACAGCTGTGGACGGGTCTCAATACTAAACAACTGGACTTCAAGCAATTACCATTACATGATATTTAGGGGTTCCCACCATAAAAGTTGATTTATCCTACTGAGGTCGTCAGTCTAATCTGTATGAGAAGCCAGAGGTGAAACCTGTACTTGTCTTGTGAACAGGCACCCGAAAGTTTCAGCTCAGAATGGTGATCTGGTCAGCCTTGTGTACAATGCTGCATTCTCCTCTATGGGAGTTCCCAGTACAGGGGAGCGCTGTGTTCTCTCCATTCTCCTCTATGGGAGTTCCCGGTACAGGGGAGCGCTGTGTTCTCTCCATTCTCCTCTATGGGAGTTCCCGGTACAGGGGAGCGCTGTGTTCTCTCCATTCTCCTCTATGGGAGTTCCCAATACAGGGGAGCGCTGTGTTCTCTCCATTCTCCTCTATGGGATTTCCCAATACAGGGGAGCGCTGTGTTCTCTCCATTCTGCTCTATGGTAGTTCCCTATACAGGGGAGCGCTATGTTCTCTCCATTCTGCTCTATGGAAGTTCCCGATACAGGGGAGCGCTGTGTTCTCTCCATTATCCTCTATGGGAATTCCCAATACAGGGGAGCGCTGTGTTCTCTCCATTATCCTCTATGGGAGTTCCCAGTACAGAGGAGCGCTGTGTTCTCTCCATTATCCTCTATGGGAGTTCCCGGTACAGGGGAACAGGATGTTCAGCTGTACTCAGAACTCCCATAGAACTGGATGGAGAGTCGTGCACACATGTGACTGAATCACCATTCTCCATTTTTTACATTCAGTGGCACATCCCTAAGATAGTTTTGGGTCTGGAACCTGCACCTATCCTGCTGTGTACTATAGCAGAGTGAATGTCCCAGTGATATGGAAAACGAATAAGCCAATATCCAAAAAGGTCCTATATAACATGTAGACTCGTTGCACATTGCATGCGTATTGCACTTCCTCAGACCTTGCACTATGTAGGACCTGTTCTGATATTGGCCACATCACTGGGCCACTCACTTGGCTATAGTATACAGGCTTCCTCCCTTGCGTCTTTCCACTTGAATGGATTAGGGGCCCAGCAGAAGAACTCCCACACTGGGTTTACCGGTACTTTGCCCTTTGGAGCGTGTGCCTCCTCGAACAGCACAAGTACTCGTACACCAGGTGAGCACATAGTGACTTGTACTCATCACTACTGGTGTTTGTTATCACAGGAGGGTGCGCTCCCGGTTTCGGCTCTTCCCCTTTTACTATTTTTATATTAATGTTCTGACTTGGGCACATTCTATTGATCTGGTCTCAGTCTGGGGTGAGAACAACCCTTTAATGACTTGTCCCTTTGTTTGAGAAGAGTTGGTGTAATATGACGACAACTTTGAAAACCTCAAGTAACTTCCTTTGTGGGAACTGACTGCGTCCAGATGAGGGTGGTGACTCGCTTAGTCTCCCTGTAAGCTTCCTGCCCTTATGGGGAAAACAGTTCTGTATTTCCTTGTTTGAGGAAGGTTGTCACAGGTGAGGCTCTGTCTGATTTCCTTCTGTCCTCCCTTATCCATAATGATCAGGACTTGGACCCTATATTTTTTCCTCTTGCATAAATCGCTTGGTTTATAGGGTGAGTATCCTCTGCTTCCCAGTTCACCAATAATCGTGGTGCAGCCCTTTCTGCTGTAGGACTGCCCATGTTTTATGAAGCTGCAGAAACCGGTTTGTCGGCTCTTATTCAGTTCCTATCCCAGTGATTAGTTTTAATTGAGGTGTCTATTAATGTCATAGTTGCCAACTTTTGAAAATGGAAAAGCAGGAGATTGAAGAGGGCGGCGCACGTAGCGCGCCGCGGCAAAGAGTTTGCATGGACACGCCCATCTTGTCAGTGTGCCACACCCACTCCGCCTAACTGCATAACGGCTTTGGAAGAAAGCCAGGTAGATGCCCGTATAGCCAGGTAGTAGCCCTCCATAGCCAGGCAGTTGCCCCCTTTGGTAGCCCTTTAGCTAATAAAAATAAAGTAATAAAAGCCACTCGCCTCCCCAGGCTCCCTGCAGCGCGGGCAGCTCCGGACATTTCCCGGCCGATCTCGGCGTCGCAGGGGGAGTGAGTGCAGCCTGCGACGCTGATCTGTATGTACAGCGCGCACACCAGCGCTGTACATATAGGGGGAGGAGGGGAACGATCCCTCCTGCCTTCTCCCTGCACAGTGAGAGGAGCGCACCAGCAGTCAGTTTAAGAACCCCTGCTGGCAGCGGGAGGAATGCTAACTCTGCCGGGAGGGCGGGGGGGGGACCCCAATTGGCAAGACCCCCCTGCCAAAAGCCGGAGAGTTGGCATGTATGACTAATGTGCTGTGCACTGTATGGAACACAAGCCTCTCAGAAAATGGAGCTTTACACTGCTTGCGTCAGTCGAGACCGGAGCCTGGAAATGGACACAACACCCTTCATGTCTGGTTTACAGTTTTGAGGGGAACAAAAAGCGGCACTATTGCCTTTTGTTGTAAGACATTCTGCCGCTGTCTTTCACATCCTGACCTGCAGTATGCCACTTGTATTGAATTTTTAGTATGTAAATACATGTGTGGGGAACACACCCCCTATGTACATGACTTCTACTCTGATAGCACAGCTGTGAGGAGTGCTTGACAGCTTTTTTTTTTTTTTTTTTTTTAAGCCCTAAGAACGTGCAGCTAACACCAAAATGCACAAAAAAGGCAACACGAGTGCCACACAAAAACAGTGCATCAGGATACGGTCTATCGCAGACCCATACTTAAAGTAATGGGTCCCCCATATACCTGGAACGGAAAGAGTATCCCTGCCGGGCCAGAAGGCACCTGCACAGGAATACACGGTACATATTCCCTTCTGCCGAAGCAGAGAGAGAACAAAATGCTTCCCCACCGAGCCAGAAGGCATCCGCATGGGGTCGCACAAACAGCCCTACTGCCGAAGCAGATCGAACCTACGAACACACACTTGGCATCGGAATGGCCGGCCACACCAAACCTCAACCAAGTGCTCACCAGGTGGCCGACTCCGAAGAGTGCCGGGGTTTGCAGGGGAGAAAGGAACCAGATGGCCACACATTCTCCCTCTAGACCTCGATGGGGGGAGGGGAAGTGCCAGAAGGGTACCACATCCCAAAATCTGACACACAACACACGTGACGTGAAAAATAAATAAGTGAATGTGCGCAGTGAGATACTGCCCGGACATCCGGCCGGAAATTATAAAAATTTCCCTATTGCCTAGCCAGAAGGCTGGGGAATAAGGACATGTGCTCAAAGGGACAGTAAAAGTGAAAGTGCCGTGCAAATGTCAAATAGCGGCGAATAGGCGCCATGGATAATGTCTATGGGTCCGGCGGGCTGCCGAAATCCTCCCCCCCCACCTGTGCTGCCCCTGTACACTATGTAATTGCGGGGCCAAATACGTCCCGCAATTACTGCCTTGTGAACATAGCCTTAGTGTCGACAGCAGGACCTTATAAATGTCCATCTGACCCGACTGCTATGATGACTTCTCCCAACCACAACTCATCTCTGCAGATTTTACCACGCACACAAAGAATCTTAACGGGGTTGTCTCACTACATTGATTCCTCTTACCTCATTCCAGTTTTCTTGGTTTCATTTTGTATACAGGCGAGTGTTTACTGGCTTCTACTAGGCTGCAGTAGAAGCCAGGTCTGTAGCTATAGCAACCAGTGCTGGCAGCCTATCAGGAGAGACCGAACAGGCCTGTAGCTAGAGCGACCAGTGCTGGCAGCCTATCAGGAGAGATCAAACAGGTCTGTAGCTAGAGCGACCAGTGCTGGCAGCCTATCAGGAGAGACCGAACAGGTCTGTAGCTATAGCGACCTGAGCTGATGCAGCCCATACAAGAGGGGATATCTAGGAATAGGTCGGACACTGTTAATGGACACATATTGCAAAGTGACTTGTTTCTGCAAGATCTTTAACATAAAAAGCAGCAATCCTTGTAGTGAGACAACCCCTTTAACTTTTCCGGCACTATATAGTTACCCATCTACTGGGGTGATAACATAAATCCCTACGGTCAGCTGTGGGGGATGGAGAGTCACCCATTGTTCGTATATAGGCCCCAATTAGTTAGGGAGGTATATAGACCCCACATCCAAATAGGAATATAGGCCCCCTCAGTATGTAGATAGTTTATCTAGGTCCTCCCCCTCCACAGTAGAAGTAGGTATAGTATGTAAGGAGGTACACAAGGGGCCCCTGTTGGTAGGTATAAAACCAAATTGCAGGAAAAATGTTTCAATAAAACTTTACTTTTAATAGGTTTACATGAAAATAATTTCTAAACGAATACAATCTGATCATATTCTTTTGGAAATTTTTAATGTTGCCTATTAAAATATTTCAATAAAATTTTAACTTTTTGTTTTTTCCTGCAACTTGGTATAAATTGATATTTCCATGAGGCTGTTTTTGAGTCTCTACCTTTAATTTTGGTTTTTCTAGGTATAAAACCACTTTCAGTAGCCAGTAAGGCATATAGTTCCCTAGTAGGTAGGCAAATGGCTTGCTTTAGTAGGTATATGTACTATCCTGGTAGGTAGGTACATAGGTCCCCTAGAACGTTAAGAAAATTGGTCCCCCAATATGTAGGTAGCTCCCCTTCTCCCCTGTGTTGGTTGGCTGTATCCTGGTTCCCCTGTAAATTGGTAGTTGTTTAGTATGTGAATAGGTATATAGGGCCCCTTTTTATAGAGGGGTGTGTAGGGTTCTCAATGCCCCCTCTGTAGCTGGGCCCATAGGGCTGATTTAAAAGTAAATGAATACTACTTACCACTAGAACACAACCCCTATTTGTATTAACTGTATCCTATCAACCTGCAGAATACAGAGAACACACTTTATAACAGTTAACACTGAAAACCTACTTGTGGGGATTTTGTGTGGGTTTTTTTTTTTTTTTTTAACCTTTCACCTTTTTTTGAATTTTTTAGTTAACCAGTATATTATGTAGTGAATGACACCATTAAGTCTATGTTGTCCCCCAACAATAAGCCCTACTATGTAGGTAGAAAAATTCAAGTTATGGCTCTTGGAAGGTGATGAGAGAAAAAAATGAACATGACAAAAAAAGTTTAGTTTAAGGGGTTAAACGGTTTGTTCTCTTTTCCAGACAAATCAAGCGCCATGGAAGTGTCGGCATACAGTCCTCAGCGCCATTCCCTCCTGGATGCCATCCACCGTTTCAATGCTGCCACCACCATCATGGATGAGACCATCATGGTTCCCAGCATGCTGCAGGACATCACCCCGGCTGAAGAGGAGCGGGAAGAGCCTGTAAAATCCAAGGATCTATTTGGGCAGAACAACAACCTCTATGATTCATATCTCCTCCTGAAGACCCTGAAAAACGACATGAAATGGGGGGGTGCATCAAGAAAATGGCAAGACGGGAGGTCAGTGCCCCGAGAAGGAGGCCCCCGAGGAAGAGACTGGGGATCTAGTGGACCAATTTCAACACCATTTAAGAGGCCTCCTGTCTGTCCTAACAAAGCTGACCAAAAAAGCCAATCTCCTAACCAACTGCTACAAGAAGGAGGTGGAGATCGGCAATTCCAACGCTCGGCCGTTTTCCAGCAACCACTATTACTGAGAATTAAACTGCATTTGCTCCGTTTTGTACTTGGTTGTTATGGACTCTAGAATAGTCTGTGTTGGAGACTATCCACCTTCATTCAGGGATCTGCATATTACTTAAAGGGTGTTGTCTCCCCTAATGTTTCAGAGCCACAAGCCGCTTTAGATTCGTGCCTCTTATTCAGGCTGTGGGTGGTTCTATAGCAGTGATTAGCAGATCGGCTGCGTATTCCCAGCTCTAACTGCACTGACGTGGGAGCGGTAGATATTGTCTATAACGCAGAAAGTTTAAAAGTGCAAAGTAAACAAAAGTAATTAGAAAGAACTTTGCTCTTAAGCTGTGGTCACTCCCTGCTCTCCAATAAGATGGAGAGCAGGATCCTAACGAGAGAAACCTGTGTGCACTCAGAGCAGATAAAATCTCTCATCTCCTAAACAAAGCGATATGTTTAGGGGGGGGGGGGGGGGGGGGAGTGTTTTACTGTTCCCTACATGTTGAAAGCTAATCTCAGTAGTGAGACAACCCCTTTAAACTGTTTAGACCGTTTCCAGTTTCTTTGACAGTCCCAAGACGCCGCTATCAGGCCAGTGATCGTATGAATGTAAAACTCACACAGACCAACAAGGACATGGGAGCAGGTTTCTGGGAAACCTGTATCCTTGCTTATTTTTCCCCCTTCACACTAGTTGAGCCACTGTTTTATATTCCCCTTATGTTTGCTGTATCCTAATTCTCTTGCTCTCTTCCTTTTCTTTAAAAAAAAAAAAAAAAAAAAAAAAAAACCCTGGTGACCTTTCCTTTCCCTATGGACAAACTAATGGCTGTGGTTGACGTGTATCTAAAGTGTGAATTTTGATATTGAAAGATTTGACGACTTAAATCCAATAGTGCCTGTGTTTTTAATGTGCTTTTTAAAGACTGAATTTTTTTTTTTAATTTGTGGAGAATTTTTTTTGTTTTTAAAAAAAAAAAAAAAAGCTTGTGTGCTTGAGGCCTCCACGGCAGGTCACATTGTGCAAGTACCTATACCTTAGGGCAGTGATGGCGAACCTTTTAGAGACAGAGTGCCAAAACTGTGACAGAAATAACCTTAGTTACGGCAAAGTGCCGACGACATCGGCACGAAGCAGAGACCACACAACAATCCCTGCCATATTTCCACTATACAGTGACCATATAGTGGTAGATACCAGTGTGCTCAGCAGACAGGTGACTGAATAATATCACAACACCATGAGCACATATCACCACCACAAAGTGACTGAATAATACCACAACACCACCACATAGTGACTGAATAATATCACAACACCATGACCACATGTCACCACCACAAAGTGACTGAATAATACCACGTCACCACCACAAAGTGACTGAATAATACCACAACACCACCACATAGTGACTGAATAATATCACAACACCATGACCACATGTCGCCACCACAAAGTGACTGAATAATAACACAACACCACCACATAGTGACTGAATAATATCACAACACCATGACCACATATCACCACCAAGTGACTGATAATACACTCACCCACAAGTGACTGAATAATACCACAAACCCCATAGTGACTGTAAATACAACACCATGACACATATCACCCACAAGGGACTAAATAATGACACACCATTACTGAATATAAACAATTACACTTTGCACACATATAAGAGGTTACATTTCAGGCACACTTGGTGACTCACAGGTAACGTTTCTCGAATGAGTCATTCGTATTCCCTTTTCTTCTACATCCGGTTCACACCTTCATGCTGACTTATCCCGACCAACACTCATCCCTGCAGATTTGGACACAAATATCTTAGAATCCTCACTTTTCCAGAAACTTCTTACTTACAGGTATATAGGTCCTCTCAGTCAGGCAGGTATATAGATATAGATCTCGACAGGCAGTATATAGATAGCTCCCCACAGGCACCAATAAAAGTAATAACCTTAATACCTCTTTCCCAACGTGTTCCTTTTCTGCTGATCACTGGCGGGTGATGTCGTCATGCCGCCAGTGCTAGGATGCTCCTCTGGCAGGTCCTTGGCGGCACAGCCTATGACAGCTGTGCGGCCAAGGAGAGGCAGCGGCACGATGATGTAAGTACATCGCACCGTTGCCCAGATGAGCACCATGGGGGCCATGGTGGACCCTCGGCGCTGATGGCCCACGGCGGGCCCCGCCATGTTAGACATGCGGCCTACCGGAGGCCCCAGATCCGACCCGGAGGCCGAGCTCTCCAAGCGCAATATCCGGGTAACAGGACAGGAAGCCAGCGAGAGGGCAGCCTGGCATATGTGCCAGCAGAGATGGCCACGAGTGCCACCTCTGGCACACGGGCCATAGGTTCACCACCGCTGCCTTAGGGTGTGTTCACACAGCATATTGAGGCACGTACTGTAGGGGCCACAGTATGTCGAGTGTTGGAAGCATGTGCTGATCAGCATGTACTTCCAAGGACAGGGGGGCCAGCCCCATTCACTTTTAGGGTATGTTCACACAATGTACAGTATGTGCTGCAGTACATAGTGTTTCAGGAGCTCGCGCTAATACGTGCATACTCCCACGGCACCGGGGGGAGGCGAGGGGGGGGGGGGCGGCAGCGGCAGCAGCCTGCCGGCCCCATTGGCATTCATTACTCGTGGTGCGTATTCACTGCAAGTACTGGACTTGTCCCTTATCTCCCCCCGCGGCGTATTGTACAAGCTGGGAGAGGAGGCGTAATCCATAATTCTCTGAGCACTATGGATTACCGTAAATTCGGTGTGCATCTCGCTCGTATTAGAGCGCAAATACGTGGTGAAATGCGCGCCGAAATTACCCTATGTGAACATAGCCTTAGCAGCACAGAAGCGCCACAAAGAAGTGACCGATTGCCTCTCCCCCGGTATACAATTGTATACGCGTAATTCAGAGTTCTGAGAGCTTTGACTTACCGTAATAGCGGTGCGCCTATATTAAAGCGTAAATACGTAGCACAATGTGCCCACAATTATGCCGTGTGAACATATCCTAAGGCACAGATGTCAAACTGCGGCCCTCCAGCGGTTGGGAAACTACAACTCCCATCATTCCACTGTTATCAGCGACGCATCCTTATTACTGTAAGATGGGCAGTTGTAGAGTATTTATGCTCAACTTATTCATGAGAGGGTAGCCGTCCAAACTGCCCTGCCACTGGAAAATAGTTATTTCCCTGTTCTCCTGTTTCAAAGAGCTGGTCTTATCTGTAAGGGTGGGGGGGCAGTTTTGAGTATTAATGCTCAAATCTTATTCTAGCAGGTTACCCGCTACCAAAGTCCGCCCTGAATTATTCACATGTTTCTACCTATTCAAGTAATAGGTTATCTTGAGCTAGCCAACGTTTGAAAAACTGACTTTCTGGCTGAAACGAAATTTGACATTAAATACTCGAAAACTCCAGCATCTTACAGAATAAGGGGCACAGCGCTGGGAACAGCAGGTCTGACACTAGCTTGTGCTGCCCTCAGCAAGGGGGGCATAACCTATGTGACAGGTTCTCTTTAAGTGATCAATTAGGATTTAAACAGTCCTCTTCATTCTGCTGTTCACTGCTGCTTGGAGTGTCACTAGCAGGTTCTATCAGAGACTGGAAGAGTCACAGAAAGGCAAAGAAGTGGACACATTTTGTCTCCATTACACACTGATGAGCGCTCAATTGTAACCAATGCCCTGCGGAGCCGGATGATGAATGCCGCACAACCCCAGCGAGGTGAGAGGCACCAAGGGCCACATCAAACCATTTGTATAACTGTTTACATTAGTGTGGTCTGTGTGCTTGACAGGCAAGGGCACCGGACCTGGCTGATGCACAGCGCTCTCCCTGATGGTTCTAGCATTGTTGGTGGCTGTTTCTGCTCAGTGAATCGACTTGCACTGGTCCCTCATCCAGCGTAGAAGAACGGGGCCAGACTGTAGGCGGAGCTGGGATCAGGGGAGGCCCCCCGCATGACCCGGCACGCCGGCCCCGCCCCCTCGCGATGGCCCTGTCCAAGGATTTTTTTGGGGGGATTAAACCCCCCTGCCGGAGCGGGGGATCAAGTGCCGGCGGCAAAGCCGGAAGGTCCCGCTCGCTCTGCCCCCTGGGGAATAGCCATGGGATCTGTGGAGGGTTGGGGACAAAAAACTAAGGAGGGTGGGGGCGATTGGCCTGCAGGGGGCCACTCAGGGTGCGGGGGTCTGTAGTGGCTGTTTCCCCGGGGTCCCATGATGGTGAGAGTTGGAGTGCGGGTTGGCAAAGTTTTGGTGGGGGGGTATGCGGGATTGGTTGGCCCTTTTCCCACTCCGGGGGGCGGGGGTTCCGGCAGCGGCCTGGGTGCCTTCGATGGAGGGGTTTGGGGGGGACGGGGCGGGGTTGGCGGGGGGCGTGCCGGGGGGGTGGGTATCGGCGCGGGGGGTGTACACGGCCGTCGTATCGGTCCAAACGGAGAAGGATCGGGGGGTTTCCGTGCATTTGGACGATAGGCAAAAGGGGGGGTGTATGTATGCTTCAGGGCCCGTTGGGGGGGCTTTAAAGAAGGTGGTCGGGGAAAAGTTTTGGCAGGTGAATATGTGGAGATTTTTCATTGCTTCCACTGGAAACATTTATTTGGAAAGGGAAAAGAGAAGGGGAAGCAAGAAGGAGGAGGAGGAAAAGCGCGGTGGCATTGATACCCCAAACGTTTGCAAATTGGGTTGCGGCGTTTGCTATTTTGGCGAGCGTCATGGGTGAAAAGGGCCCCGGGAAACTCCGGGGCCTTTTCTGCTATTTAGATTCCTTTGGGGGAGGCCCATAGGTCATGGCGGCAGGGTGGTTGAGGTACGACGAACATTTTCGTCAAAGGGAAGGCAATCTGCCTGTCGATCGGTGTCCCCAGAAGGACATTGGCCCGGGCTGAGGGTTTTCCCCCACAGGTACGGGCAATCCTTTCCTTGGGGGGCTGGCCGGGCCGGCCAGCGGGATGGGAGCAGTTCGTTCGGGGTAGGAGGGGGGAATAATGCAGGGATTTGCTGGCTGTTCAGTGAGGGGCATTGTGGGGTTGGGGAGAAAATTGAAAATTTTAAAACCCAGTTGCTCGATGTGCATGGGCTCTTGGAGCCCCCAGATGCCTGCGAAGGGGAAAAGGGCCCTAACAACCCGGGGGGGTGACGCGGTAAAGGTGGCCCGCGAGGGAGGAGTATTAAACGATTTCCTGATGGGGGGGGGGGGGGGGTTTTTACATTTTTTTTTTGAGGGAAGGTTTTTACGTGGGGTTTTCGGATCCCTGTCCAGGGCCGAGGTCCCTTTCACCCCCAAAAAAATTTGCAGCGGTTGGTTCATCCCAGGGGAAACTGAAAGTTAGAACGAAGTGGTAGGAGGGCGGGGCCATTTGGCTTTTCCCGTTGCCGGATTTAAATTTGTTTCACCCCGGGGGGGGTGGTGCCAAAGAAGGACCGACCAAATTTCGGCTGATTCACACCTGTCCTTCCCTGGGGTCGTTGGGGCAATGATGGGATTGACCCGATTTTTGTTGGGGGGGAATACACCTCTTTTGTTGAAGCGGTTCGGGGGTTCGGAGTTCAGGGGGGGCTTGAGGGCAAAAACCAAATTTTGGTCCGTTTCGTTTGCTACCTTTTTCACTTGGGGACGGTTGGGTTTGCGGGGTTTTTTTGGGGGGGGGGGATCGGGGGGTGTTGTTTTTGCGGGGTTTTTTTGGAGGGGTGGGGGGTTTTTTCCGGGGTTTTGTGGCCCAGGGATGATTTGGGGTTTTTTGGGCGGGGGGTGGGGATTTGTTTGGGGCTTGGGGCCATGCAGTGGGTTTGCAGACAGGGTTTGGGGTGCCCTTGGCGCCAGAAAAGACGGTTGGCCCAGCTACTGCCTCAGTTTTTTGGGGATTTGTATGATTCCATTGTGTGGAGTTCGTTTGCCGGAAGATAAGTTGGCGGGGCCTGAGGGGCCGAGGTGCCAGGTCCCTGCTCCTTTGAGTTTCCCTTATGAGGTTGCAGGGCTTTTTTAGGGAAGTTGAACTTTGCTTTAGAATTATCCCCATGGGTCGAGTGTTTTTTCAGAAGGTTGGCAGCTGTACGCCCGGGGGGCCGAGCTCCCCATCACTTTATACGCCCTTAGGGGTTGAAAGGGGATTGGGGTATGGGAGGCCTTTTTAAAGTATAATGGCGGTCGACATTTTGGAGCCGGGGAGTGTCCAATGGAGAGGTGGAGATTTATACGGATGTGCTGGGGGGGTTTTGGTTTTGGGCGTATGCCTGGGGATGGTGTATAGGGGGGTGGCCTGAGAGGGGGGTGGGCCCAGGGTTTTTGGTTAGGAATTTTGGGATTTTTTAGTTTTTCCCCCTTGTGGTGGCAGTTTATTTATGGGGGGGAAAGTAGAAAATCGAAAGGTGCTTTTTAATTGTGACAACTCGGTGGGTGCAAACCAAAACTCGCAGTCGGCGGGTCCCCCGGTGGTTCGTTTGCTTAGGAGACTTGGTTGGGTGTTTGGAATTGAATCTTGGGGGTGGCGGTGCATTTCCCGGGGTTCAAAATGACATTGTGGATTTCCCTTTTCATTTGCAGTGGGATCGCTTTCGGGACTTGGTCCGGGCGCGGCGGACAGCGGGTTAACTTTCCCCCGGGTTTGGGAACATGGGCTACCGCCATGGGCGGTTTTTCAAGCACGCAGCGGGGGTACCCGGAGGGGTACAGCCCCCTTTGGGGGTTGTGGGAGACATGGGTTGGGGGCCCCGGGGGGAAGGGGGTCCGAATGGGGGACGCTGAGGGACTGTTCTGTTTTTTGGGGTCAAATTCGTGAAGAGTGTTGGTCGGTTTTCCCGGGGTTTGCGTTTTGTATCGGCCTTTGGGTTTGGTTTTTTGTTGGCGGGGGTTTTAGGGGTTCACAAAGGATTTTCTATCGCGCAAGCGTTAGGGGGACCGGGGGGGCGGTGGGGGGGCCCATTAGGCCCCGATCATTTTTCGATTGCTTGGGGGGTTGCTGCCTTCGGGGTTTTCCTCTGCATTTTAGGTGTCCCCGTTTGGCTGGCTTTTTTGGGGGCCCTTTCGTATCGGTGAGTGGTTGCCGTCTGGGCAGTGATGGGTGGTTGTTGGTTTGGGATGTGTGAACAGTTGACGGGGTTTGGGGTTTTGGGTCAGGGATCAAAACTGACCAGACGGGGGGGGGCCGGGTTAAAGCGGGCCAGGGCTTTTTGAGTGTCCCCTTAGATGTTATATGGGTTTCAAAGAGGAGGGGGCGTTGGGGCAGGGGGCCCGCTTTGAAACACGCGAATGGGTCCTTTTTTGTCCCGGGTTCCAGTTTTTTGGGGTTTTGGGCGCTGTGTGGGGGTGCTGGGGTTTGGGCCCATCGGAATTTGCTCCGCATTCTTTTTGGGTTGGAGCAGCAACGGGGCGACCTGTTCCCGCCTCCAGCCCCCCCCTGATCGGAGATGGGCTGGGAGGTTCCGGGTTATATACCCTCCACACCTGGTTGGATCAGTGGCGTGGTTTTCGGTAGGCCGGGGGGGGGCCCGGGGGGGGGTACCTGGGGCTGTTTTTTAGGGGAATCGGGCAGCACCGGGTTTTTTCTCATTGGGGGTTCTTTCTTGTTTTTGGTTATTCGGTGTTTGTTTTTTTCTTTTGCTCCCGGTGGCTGCTTGTGTGGATTTTCGGCCACTCGTTCGTGGGACTGGGGAGCGGGGGCGAGCGGCTTTGCGGGGGGAGCGGTCTGCAGAGGGAGTGCTCACAGCTTGGCGGGATTCGGTGGCTGGGGGTCCGAGGGTTGAGGTGGCGGAATGTCCTGCCGGAGTTGACAGATTTGCAAGCTGGGATCGTCCCCTGGTATTGTAGTGCTGCAGCAGGAGGGTTTTAAAGTTTTGGGGGCTATCCCTTGGCAGTTTATTCGGGAATCTGTTCAATTTGCTGATTTGTGGTTTATGTTCCGGGTTTTAATCCGGTGTGGCGGATAAGTCCCCCGGAGGTGTTGGCGAACGGGCGGTCGTTGGTGGGTTTAAAGGGCTGCATAACGCTTAATAGGCGGTTTTCGGCCTTTGTGGTGCGGAATGGTGACCTGTTTGTGCGCCAACGGATTTGGAGCCGGGGGGAGATTTTTAAAAGGGGGGGGCGGGGTTCACTTGAACGCCGTCGGTTGGGTTTTTTTGGTCCTTGGGATTCTGGACGGTATAGAACGGGTGTGGGGTGCGTCGCATGCTTGAGGGGTCATTCATGCTCGCGATGGCGGGGTGGGGTCCTTGGAGCTTGTGGAAATCGTGGGGGAGGCAGATATAATCCTCCACCCTTGTATGGTGGCCCTTTGAGGAATGGTCTGGCAAGGCGGGGGTTAGGGCGGTGTCCTTGAGAGTGGTTTAGAGTGGGAGCCCCGAGGGGGCTTTTTTGCCCGGGGGTTACGGCTGAGGGCAAGGTAAAAGGGATTGGAACATCGGGCTTTCCACCGACCTAAATTAGCTCAAAGGGCCTCAGCCCCCTGGTTTCGGGTAAAGTTTTGGAGATCGTTTGGGTTTTGATGGGACGGAGGTATGCGGGGGCATACCTAAGTTGGATTATGTTTTTTTATATTTTTATTTCGGGTTAATAAAACACCGCTGTGGCCATTTTATCCAACCCTTGTCTCTGTTCCTTTTTGAGGTTTGGGGAAAGAATTGGCGCAGTGGGGTGGTAACAGGTCCGTTGGTTGGAGGAAGAGGGGGTGGGGGGAGATGGGCGATGCATGGGGTCATGCTCCCTGTCCCATGCAAGATGATGGTGCGGTCAGGTCATCTAGCACACAGACCACACTGATGTAAGCGGTTACAAATGCTCAGACATGACGCTTGGTGCATCTCACCTCCCTTAAACCTGCCTGGAGTTGTTTGGCATCATCATCCGGCTCCGCAGGGCATTGGTTACAATGAAGCGCTCATCAGTCTGTGATGGAGCCAAAGGACGTCCACTGCTTTGCTTTCTGTGACGCTTCTGGTCTCTGTATGACAGCAGGTTGTATCAGAGAATCTGTGACACTCTAAGCTCAGTGGCCACTTCTGTCTGAGGGCCTCCTGCTTGAAGCCTGGCAATGGGGAGGTACTGCTGATCAATTGTAAGGTGTTGTCTTGGTCTCATGGTGTCACAATGGGTACAGCAGGGCCAGGGGGACTTTATAAATCCCAATTCAAATTGATCTCCTAAAGCTATTGGGCGATTCAGGAATCAAACCCCTGTTGGGAATTTTGCCATTAAGCTCCTGGTTAGAGATCAGCGAGTTGTGGAGAAAATCCTGAAACATGGAACAGTTGGATGAGTGCAGCTAAAGGGAAATGTTGGGCTCATTTATTTAACCCCTTAAGCCAAATGCCTGAAAAGTAGTTAATGACCAGAACATTTTGCCTCCTTGCGTTTCAACAGTTGTAACTTTTACTTTTTTCAATGACGCAGTTGTATGAGGCCTCGTTTTATTTGAGACAAGTTGTACTTTATGGGGGAATAGTTTAAGTTCACTTATAAATAATGGCAGTTTTTTTTTTTTTTTTACGCCATTAACATTTCAAACTTAATAACATGTTATATTAATTCTACAGGTTATTTCAGTCGTGTGGATACCTAATATGTGTAGGTTTTTTTTTGTGTAATTTATGCAAAATTTTTTATTAAATATTTTTATTTTTTTACACTTACGTTTTTTTTACTTTTTTTTTTTTTTTTACACTCCCATGAAGGGAGAACTGTTTAACATTTTTTTTAAAAATTTTTTTTACACTTAGTTTAATGTATTAGCATATTCATATATGCTAATACATTCTAATCTGTGTCAGTCTGACACAGGCAGTGATTAGGACAGCACACAGTGCGTCCTAGTCACTGGCTTAGTACTCAGCCTGTTGAGAGGGACGGCGGTAGTGGAAGGGTTTAAACAGTAGGGCACAAGCTACGACCTGCTAAAGGGTTGAAGTTTGTCAGTAAAAAATAAAAAATCCTGTTATGCTAAGACACAGCAGCGAGTGATGTCGCCCTCCCAGCCAGAACAACAGAGCAGAGCTCTTTTCTATAACCTAAAGACTTTCTGTTAACTTTCTGCTCTACCTCGGAACTTATGCAAAATCAGAAAAGCAATATATTTGGGGGAATGGTCTTTGGTTAGTTACATGATGTAAATTTCGGGGCTTACAGACCCCCGCTTTTCACTGGGTGTTTGGGGGTTCCCTTCGGGGATTCCCGGCGGGGCCATAACTGTCATTACCGCGGGCTTTCAATACAAAATATTTTATGACGGGGGGAGGGGCCCTAATCCAAAGTTCTCATGAGAGCTAGGTAAAACCCTAATTTGCCACCAAAAATTGCGCTAAATTTTCCCTTTTAACATACCCTTTGTTACCCCTGTTAAAATCTGAAGTTTTTGATTGTAAGAAGACCCATTTTTGGGGTTTCCGCTCGACAAATATTTCAATTGGGGCCACACCAATTTCCGCTTTTATAGTTTTAAAGGCCCAAAAAAGACGGACGTTCCCTTTTTCCCCGTGTGCAAGGTGTTTATCCCGAGGAGGCAAAAACCCCCAATGAGGTAGAAGCCAATTGTCTCTTTTAGGAAAAATTCCCTTTCCCCATCCAAACTGGCAATGAAAAATCCCGGGATCAATGACCCCCCTCCGAACCCGGTACTTAAAATTTTTATTTATACCTCCAGAAATGCATCCCCAAAACCCCTTTTTTAACTCTGTTAGTAATTCACCCTACAAGTTCCTCGGAAGATTCCCCAAATTCATGCTCTACAGTAAAAATCCCTTTTTATGTTTATGTAGAAACTTTTGTTCCTCAAACGTAGAGGCCCCCCCTTTTCTAGATACAGCCCTGGTTTTAAATAAATCTTGGGGGGATCTCATTTGACCCTTTTATTATTTAAAAATATTTATTATGTCCCCCCCAAGCCGTCTTTCTCTAAATAAATAAAAAAACCCCAACCCCTTGCCAAAAACTTTCGGTTTTGCGTCCACCCCGTCCTTTTTTTATTTTTGTTGCCCGCCTTTTGTACCCGTTTTAAGCTCTACAATGTCTTTCCCGGCACGGGGGCCCAAAAATGTACACAATATTCCCTGTGTGGTCTACCCTGACTTGTTAAGGGAAATAATGTTCTCATCATTGGGGACTACCCCCTTTTAAAACCCCAGATCCATTTTGCTTTGGGGGTTGCCTGACCTGGCTGCTACAATTAAAGTTTAATTTTCCCCCAGGATTCCCAAGTCCTTCTCCCGTACTTTTTTCCCCGTGTTTTTCCATTTAAAATGTGTCATGTATTTTTTTTTCCTCCCATGTGCAAACTTGCATTTTTCTGTATTAAACCTCATCTGCCATTTCCCTGCCCAGGCCTCCAACTTATCCAGATCCTTGGACTTGAAATACTCATCTGAAACCTAATCCTCTCCATTGACCTCAATAGAAAATACGCTTTGTCGTTCATACAGCGGGTGGACGTTGGTTGGGTTTTTTTAAATGTCAAAACTGAGGACATGTTCCTTCTTCTGTCGTAGCCTGCATGGAAAACTTACTATTACGGTCAATGGGGATGGTTAAAATACTTATGTTAAATGTGTCCAAAAACATCCACTGTAAATCTGTTGAATACTTTTGGCATGTGGATGTACACTAGTAATTGCCACATCTGTATTTAATCTATAGGGGTTGATCAGACAGGATTGACTTCAATTAAATACCTTTTATGCCCTAGGTAAGTTAGGGGTTAAAACCCCGTGTTGACTTGAGCTTAAAGGGGATGTATCGCTTCTTTACCGGCTGATCACACTCTCTCAGTTTTCCAACTCTAAAATGCAGGGGGCGTTTCTTCCCCCCCCCGTGGGGGACATCATCCCCCCTTCATGTTCTGCTGGCCCCGAACCCCCCCCGCCCCCCCACTCTCTAGTCCACATTCACTGGTCTCTCCCTCAGTCTTATTTTGTAAGAGCGTATACATACCATTCAAAACAACTAGCACTGATCTCTTCTCCTCTCACAGTGGGGATTTGTTTTAAGTTAATGCGCATTTTTATGAAGGCACAGATCTCTCTTCTATGCAGGAGATTTTAGCAGGATCGACCCCACAATTGTTTTTTCCTGATTGAAGAATCTTTTTTGCAGTCTGTTTCTGCTGGGGTGTGGGGAGAGAAAATGCTAGGGCCCCAAAAATCTGATTTCGGGGCAGGGACGACACAAATTGTCGTTTCCTGATTTTTGGGGCCCCTTCAGTGTAATTCTGTTTCTTCTGGCTGTGAAAAAGAGTAAAAATGCCCCCGGTCCCCCTTACCTAGTGAAGACACAGGAATGCTCGGGGGGGCTGAACAGAATGAAAATTTGGGGCTCTCAGCTAGTGAAATGCAAGGGGAGGGCACTGGTATCGTGTAAACAAAAGATAAGGGACCCTGTGATAAGACAGCTTTGCTAATGACACCCAAATTCCCCAAATTTGCTTTTTTTTCACTGTCCTTTTAAATTCTGAAGTCCTTTTAATTTAAATGAAAAAACCCCCTTTAACCGGGGCACCCAAAAGGATCTTGGGTCAATTGTATACATAAAAGGCCATATTCCAACCCATTTATTTCAAAGTCTCAACTAACTCAAATCCCAGAAATCCATAGAAGATACTGTGGCTGCTCAGCGCAGGCATTGCCTTTAGTTCTGACCCCATTCGCAGTAGAACATGAGTTGGTGCCAGAAACTGTAAAGGCCATATACAACCCTATGGAAGTGGGCTCAGTATTAGGGCCGGTTCAGAGGGAAATTCCCGGGCCCGAATACGGCTTAAAGTAAGGGGCGGGGGCGCCTGCCCCCCGGGCCCCATAGACTTTCATTTTTTCCCTGGCGCGTATTCCCCGGGATAAAAACATGTCAATTTCACCCCCCCCGCCCCCGGGGGGGAAATTTGCCGAGCGGGGGGGGGGAGACAGAAAACCATTTTCTTTTATGAGGGAAATGTGGATTACTGTAATGGCTGCGACGGATTCCAGCCGTACTGCAGTGCAATACGGCTGCAATACGTGCCCAAAATAAGCCGTGTGGACGGCCCTTTAAGCGCACAAAATCATGTACATAATAAAATGGACAGCCACAGGACTGGAATGAGGTGTTCTGGTGCCCTGGGCCAATTAGGCCCAGACCTCTAATGGAAAATTCAGCCCACTCCATGCCTCCTTGCACCCCTTTTCTGCCTTTGATGAAAAGGGGGGTTTCCCCGACCCGGATCCCTTTGGGCCCAAAAGACCAATTTTGCCTCCCGTTTCATCCATGGATAAAAACTCCCTTTTTTTAAAAGTGGTTGTCTCACTAAAGTTTTTGCATATGGTCCATTAAAAGTGTTTCCTAACCCATTTCCAAAAAATCCCCCTTTTTGTATTTGGGGTGATCCCGTCCCGGTCGCTATACTACAGACCTGTTTGGGTCTCTCCCCTATGCTGCTAGCGCTCTTCCCTATAGCTACAGACCTATTCGATCTGATCTGATATTCTGCCAGTGCTGGGGCGCTATCGCAAAAAGGGCCTGTTTTTATCTTCCTGATAGGCTCCCGCATGGTTTCTATAGCTACAAACCTTTTGCTCTCTCTTTTATTTGGCTGCCAGCATGGTTGCTATAGTTTCAGACCCGTGTGATCTGTTTTTGATAGGCTGCCCCGTGCTGGTCGGGTATCCCCAACCAAAACCTGTTTGATCTATCCCCAAAGGCTGCCATGCTGGTCCTTAGAAAGGCCCTGTTCAACTCCCCAAAATAAAACCCGGTGCCGGCCCTATGGGCACAACCTTGTCTTCCAGCAGCTCATCACTGCAGGTCAGTAAAGCCAGTAAACACGCCCCTGGATTCAAAAATGAAACGATGAAAACAGGACTGAGGTGAGATGAATCGTTGGCGTGAGACAACCCCTTTTAAGACCAAATTGACAGTTGCCTTTCATGTTGCAGGCACTTGGAAAATACCCATCTATAATAAAAAAGTAATTGACATAACCAAAAAAACCCCGGGGGGACCCGCCCACTATTTTTTCTATGCCTCCTCACAAAAACGGGCTTGTCTGAGGTCTAGCCCCCGTCCGTCCGCAGTTGTACTGGGGAGAGACACTGTTGGCCCTTTAAGGTCCTGGCACTATTTCTTCTATGCCCTGGGGTTGTTACTGTTCCAGCAATTGCGGGGTTCTCTTCCAGATACCAACCTTTTTGCAACACATCTTGACGTGTGAGCAGATGGGACGGGAGGGTTTCTTGATCTTTTTGTGAGGAGAAAACTAAACCAAATATAAAACTAAAGCGCCTGTAGCCGATCTGACCTGGCATGTGGGGGCGCCGTCACACCTGCTGCCCATGTATAGAAGACTTTGCTGGACTAGACCTGTGGTGAGGATGCTTGGACTTTGGCTGCGGCTCCTCCGATTTTTTTACGATCAGGCAACCCCAAACATTTTGTACAAAAAATTTTACTTTTAACTAACTTGATGGATTAACTTGTGTCCCTGAAGTGGATTTGGGACTGGACTTCAGGAAGGAACTACCTGGGTGTGGGTGTCACTGTTCGGGTATGTTTACAGCATTTTGGGCCGGTTTTTTGGAGCGTTTTTCCTCCCCAGTGTCCAAAAAGCTCCCCAAAATGCCCCCCTTCCCTTTTTTTGTTTCCCATGGAAAAAATGTGTTGTATTCACACGCGATTTTTGGGTATGGTTTTTTCCCCACTTCTTTTGGAGCGGAAAAGAAGCGTCATATTAATTCTTGTAGCGTTTCCAATGCTTTAATTCTCTATAGGAATCAATGGAGAGCTTCAAAACGCAACGCTCTGGCTATTAATTTGTATGGGTGTTTCAGAAACCTTGTCGGAAAACCCCATCCAAAACTTGATCAGACCCTTGTTGGAAACCATAAGGAGAAAATCTGATCAAAACTTTGTCTGAAAAGGCACTATTGAGGCGCTTTTCAAGCGAGGTTTTGACGGGCCCATTTGGGTTGAAAAGTGTTGACGAGCATTAAAAAATTCTAGTTTTTTTATTAAACCCCAACTTTTGTAGTTCGGGTTCGAAGTTCTATTTTGAGCTCGAACTTCGGACCCCCTTTTAAAATTTAAAGGGAGAAGATGTTCATTATTTTTTTACCTATACAGGTGAGGAGAATGGATCAGGGCCGTGAGATGGGGGAGGCTAAGGAGGCGTCCCTAGGGCGCCCTACCTCGCCTGCCACTAGGGGGCCAGGGATGAAACCGAGGCG
>JAODAL010016551.1:0-80334 GCA_025379985.1 Phyllomedusa bahiana | reverse complement strand
GGGACAGGGCAGGGCTCATAGAGAAGGGCAGGGTATTATAGACAGCCAGGGACAGTCAGTAGTTTAAAAAAAAATAAAATAACAATACTCACCCGCTCTCCCCTCCTCTTCACCTGCTCCGGAGCGGCCGCTCTCACCCGAGTGGGGGCTGCGGAGCGGGTGATGACGTCATCGCGCGCCTGCCCCGCGGCCTCCTCGGAGCTGAACAGACGGGATCAGTAGATCCCAGCTGTTCATCCTCGGCTGCTGCTTGCACCGTGCAGCCGTGTGGCGAGGGGGGCCTGTCGGCCCACTGGCCCAGGGGTCCGGTCGCTGATGCGACCATTGCGGCCCCTGTAGCGCGCTACAGACCGGCGCTGGGATTCGGGGCCCGCCGGGGGGGGAACACCGTTCTCCTCGGCGGGCGATCCGAGCCGGCCCTGCGGTCCGGACCCCAGCGGCCCACCGGGCAAATGCAGTCCGGGCCTGGATAACAATGTTTTTGGATTTGGTTTTAGAAGTAGTCCTGGAAAATGCTGGAGTGGCCATCACAGTCATCACCTAACTTAACCGTTTAGGGAACGTAAGGATTGTACGTGAGTAATTGTAGCTTTTATGGCATGTTTAGTGTAAAAATGACGTATAGATCTGATAACAAAGCTAATGCATACATATTAAAACGAGTCTTAGTTATATAAGGTCAGTGATATGCTGAGGAGTTACATACATGTTTCACAACTAAGTTGATTCAATCAAATTTTGGGTCAATTTAGTGCTAGGGGACTAATATGCCTCTTTGTCCTCAAAGGGTGAATCAACTTAGAAAATCTTTGGGAGTATTTGGAGAAGCAGCATGGAAATTCAAGAATATTAATGAACTTTAACTGTGGTGATTCTTAACATCTAAGCATGAGGAGGAAAAAAATATTAGAGTTAAATATAAAGATAAGATACTTTATAAGTTAGTTATTGCAGTTACTGCTAATAATGCATGCTATATATTGTAAAAGAGGAAAATATATAATAACAATAACATTTTCCAGACATTTCTTACTGTAGTTACTCATATTGCACAAGATTTACTACCACTGGACAAGCATCACTGAATAGATAGGCATCTTGATTACTTAACAGGGAGGTCAGTGTCTCATGTAGTTCCTCCTGGAATACATTCAAACTCATCCTCTGTCTTTTTAATTCATCTTTTGGTTCCTGGAATCCTTAATTGTGGCATGTAGGTAAAATTAGTTTTTCTTTTCAACTTAAAGGGGTTGTCTCACTACAAGGATTGCTTTTTATGTTAAAGGTCTTGCAAAAACAAGTCACTTTGCAAAATATATCCATTAACAATGTCCTACCTATTCCTAGATATCCCCTCTTTTATGCACTGCATCAGCTTCTCAGGTCGCTATAGCTACAGACCTGTTTGATCTCTCTGTCATAGGCTGCCAGTGCTGGTCGCTATAGCTACAGACCTGGGGCCACATGTATGAGAACTGTCAAAGTCTAAAACTCTCTTAGTTGCCCATAGCAACCAATCAGAGCGCCCCTCTCATTTTTCCAGAGCTCTATATGAAATGAGGGGGGAGCTATGATTGGTTGTTATGGGCAACAATGTGTTTTAGACCTAGACAGTTTTCATACATATGGCCCCTGGTGTCCTCAGCAGCTCATCACTGTAGGCCAGAAAAGCCAGTAAACATACCTTTGAATTAAAAAATGAAACTGAGAAAACAGGACTTGAGGTGAGATGAATCGATGTAGTGAGACAACCCCTTTAAGCTGCAAATGTGGGTAATATATTCATAGATCTCTTTCAACAAAACCAGTTTCCAAACTGTAACTGTCATTGCAGGCCTCCATATGTTAAAACTCCTACCCAAAAAATAACATACAGTACTGCACAACTGTAGATGCATATAAATTTTAAAAACACAAAGGTGGTGGTTGGACTGTAATGTACAAGGGTGTTTAAAAAAGGCCTGAAGTCAGGATTGGGACAAGGTATTCTAGTACCCTAGGCAAATAAGGCACATAGTGCACTCCAATGGAAAAAAGCCATCCCCCCTCTCCCCCCCCCTTTGCCTGAGTTAATGGACCAGATGTCCCTACCTTCGCCTACCCTTCCCCCAGCCCTAACTGTAGTTATAGTAGCATCAGAAGGAAATGGCCGGTGCTTGAAAATCAAAGTAAAACCGGCTTATTGCCAATAGCAACCAATCACAGCAGATCACGGTCTGTTGTGACAGTAAAGCAACACTTTCAAAATAAATTTGGTAAATGTGCTCCGCCTAGAAGCTGCATTTCACGTTGGGTGAAGCAATTAGAAACTTTTTGGTCTGTATGTCTATGGAAAAGTCCAGACAATCAAAGACTTCAGAAGAGACAATGATGGATTCAGTCGTGATAGAATAGCCCTGATGTCGCCCGGGTTTTGACTGTTTGGACAACAAGTGCTAAAAACCCAGGGGGAATGGGGGGCAAAATCTAATAAAAACATCTGCGTTGTAAACCGAGCAGATCACATATATTAAGGAGCTGAAAACAGAGACAATGGAAACCTGTGATATTGGCATTGATTGAAGAGTTTGGGAAAGGATGAATCCACTGACTGGGGGGTTTGAGCGAGAGGGACATATCCTCAGGGGAAAGGGGTTGTTGTCACAAGGTTAGAATTTGGGCCTCAGAGAAACCCATGTGTCCTTATTGAGTACATTAGGAACTCACCGAGAGTAATGTGTTCTGTGCAGTGAGCAGGCACAAAGTCTACGTCCCTTCTTTTTGCTGCGGATATCATCACTGGCTGCTCCCACCTGTTATAGGAATGGGTTATGTCCCAGATAGACCACGTTTTTCATATTTTCCTCTATCAGCAGGATGGTGCACTTCCTCCATACTTCCATTTGGTGTTGCTGCACCGAAAAAAATTTCCAATTTTTGGGCGACGTTTTATTCTAAACCCGTCGGGCCACCTTTCCAGCATTTTCCCCCGTGAAATTGCGCCTGATTTATGCGGGCCGGGGGCGCCTCATACAAACTTTAAAAGTCCGCCGGCCTCGCCGTTGTGAGGCCGTGCGAGATTAGGTGCAGTGTTAGACTGCGCCAAGATTGCCGGCCCAGGTAGTGCGATCATACATCCGTGTAAAGTCCGCTCGACTCGCCGTGTTTGGGGCCCCAGTTGGGGACTTTGGGGGCAGTCGGACGTGCCTAAGATTCGGCCCCAGGTTTTTTGCGTCATACTTCGGTTAAAATCCCCGCGCCTCGGGCCCCGTGTGTGGGCGCAGTCGGGACTTAGGGGCAGAAGGATGCGCCTAACAGTATTTCCCATCGAGACAGCTGGAAAACAGCAGAAATCAATAAAGATGTCCTTGCGGAGTATGAACAAAAAAATTTTTCCTTTATAAAGGGTACAACAAATTTTTGAAAAAAAATCTGAAAACCCCACTAAAAAAAATAATAAATAAAAACACTTTCCAAAAAAATTTGGCGCGCTACTCGGGAAAATTTGGATATTGGAAAAATTTCCGGGAAATACGTAATTCAAAACTTAAGTTTCTCATTGGGCGGGGAGAAGCCAGCCAATCAAAAAGAGCGACAGGAACAAATTTTAACCTATGGGAAAATTGACCAATAAAATCAAAGGGGGGGACAGTTCAAATACAGTAAAAAAGCAGAAAAGGTGATTGGTTGAGTAGGGGGGGTTGGCAATCCTGGCCAAACAGAATAGGAGCGACAGGGACCCCTTATAATATGGAGAAGTTAGAACCCCAAACAAAATCAAAAGGGGGGACAGTTCAAATACAGTAAAAATGCAGAAAAGAGCTTGGGTTTAATAGGGGGGTTTTTTGGGTATCCCAGCCAATAGAGCGCGGGGTACTTTTTCCCCCTTGATTTTTGGAGAGATGGGCAATGAAATCTCGGCGCTCAGCGCCCGGGGGCAGGGGGATGATAAAAAAAAATCATTTTTATTAAGTGTAAAAAAAATCATTGTAAAAGACTACACCTTCATAAACAAAAATCAAATTTAAACCCGAACAACGATTTGCGCGAGAGGCGCTCAAAGGAATTGGGATATAAGAATTGCCGGGGGGGAAATACGTAAATTTAAATTGTTAAGCTCTTTTTCATTGGTGGAAAAACCAGCCAATCAGAATGGGCGACAGTGGCCCATTCAACAAATGGGAGGAGTATTGACCAATTAAAAAAGACGACAGGGGCCCCCCTTAAACCTAGGAGAAAATATACCAATCTATTAAAGGGGGGACAGTTCAAAAATTTTTTTCAGTAAAAAGGGAGAAAAAAGTGATTGATTGATAGCGGGGGGGCTTTTGGGATCCCGGGAATCCGACGCGAGACTTTTCTAGAGTTTTTTGGGGGAAAAAAAAATGCAGAGCGAGCTCTGTTTGTGATTGGCTAACTTAAAAGGGCACAGTTTTTTGGGAACCAATGGGAGAGCGAGCGACCTCTTATGGGTTTTCTAATGCAATCTGGAATAAAACTGTACATGGCCGAAATCAAATGATAAGACTAAGAAGTTGTCCCGATGTGTATATAAAAATAAATAATAATTTTGGGGAAAAAGAAAAAAAAATATTAAAATCAATAAAATCAGTTTTTTTTTCTTTATTTTCGTTGCACCCTACAAATTGATCCTTGGCTAACAAAAATAAAGAAATAAACATTATTTTATTGATTTAATATTTTTTTTTCGTTACCCCCATATTATTGTTCATTTTATATACACATCGGGACAGCTTCAGGAGTCTTATCATTTGATTTCTGCCATGTACAGTTTTATTCCAGATTGCATTAGAAAACCCATAAGAGCGTCGCTCGATCTCCCATTGGTCCAAATAACCAGGGCTGGGACGACGGGTAGGCAGAGGTAGGTGATCGCCTAGGGCACCTACCTCTGCCAGTCACATAGGGGCACAGTCAAGGGCCCCGAAGTCGCCGGGATCCAGGCCGCTGCCATGGGCCTGAAGCGCCGGCGGTCTCTTTGAGCGTTTCTGCTCCGCAGACAGTGTCGGACCCGCTCACCGGAGGATCGCTGGATCCCTCCGGTAAGTCACGGTCCGACACAGCGGGGCTGCCGGGTCCTTACAGCGCTGAGGACCCGCCACGGCTCCATGTGGCTCAGCTGGCAGCGTCGTGATGAAGTGATGTCATCGCGACGCTGCCTGTCCTCGGGCGCACAGCGCGTCATAGACCGTGCGCCCGAGGAGCTGCCGGAGGAGCGCGCGGCCCGAAAAGAAGAGGACAGAAGAGGAGCACGCGGCTGGGACGGAGGTAAGGTGACTATCAATGTTGTTATATTTGCCTGCCTGTGGCCCCTATACGCCTGCCTGTGGCCCCTATATGCCTGCCTGAGCCCCCATATGCCTGCCTGTGGCCTCTATGCGCCTGCCTGAGCCCCCATACGCCAGCCTGCGGCCCTATATGCCTGTCTGAGCCCCCATATGCCTGCCTGAGCCCCCATATGCCTGCCTGAGCCCCTAAATGCCTGCCTGTGGCCCCATACGCCTGCCTGAGCCCCCATACGCCTGGCTGAGCCCCCATACGCCTGCCTGTGGCCCCTATATGCCTGCCTGAGCCCCCTTTACGCCTGCCTGAGCCCCCTACACCTGCCTGAGCCCCTATACGCCAGCCTGTGGCCCCCATACGCCTGCCTTAGCCCCCATACGCCTGCCTGTGGCCCCATATACCTGCCTGTGGCCCCATAGGCCTGCCTGAGCCCCCATACGCCTGCCTGTGGCCCCATATGCCTGCCTGAGGCCCCCAAACGCATGCCGGAGCCCCATTAACGCCTGCCTGTGGCCCCCCATGTGGCTGCCTGGGCCCCTATACGGCGGCCTGTGGCCCCATATGCCTGCCTGTGGCCCCATACGCCTGCCTGAACCCCCCTACGCCTGCCTGAACCCCCCTGTCTGTGGCGTCATACACCTGCCTGTGGCCATTATACGCCTGCCTGAGCCCCCATACACCTGCCTGTGGCCCCCATACGCCTGCCTGAGCCCCCATACGCCTGCCTGTGGCCCCTATACGCCTGCCTGTGGCCCCCATACGCCTGCCTGTGGCCCCATTAGCCTGCCTGAGCCCCCATACGCCTGCCTGTGGCCCCTATACGCCTGCCTGTAGCCCCTATATACCTGCCTGTGGCCCCATACGCCTGCCTGAGCACCCATACGCCTGCCTGTGGCCCCATCCCACCTGCCTGAGCCCCATACGCCTGCCTGAGCCCCCATACGCCTGCCTGTGGCCCCTATATGCCTGCCTGAGCCCCTATACGCCTGCCTGAGTCCCCATATGCCTGCCCCTAGCTATATACCTGCCTGAGACCCTATACTTATACCCCCTTTGTGTGCCCCTATATACCTGCCTGGAGCCCCTATAGCTATATAACCTGCCTGAGTGCCCTTATAGACCTGCCTGAGTGCCCCTATATCAATATACCTGCCGGAGAGTGACCCTTATCTTATAAAACCTGCCTGAAGTGACCCTATGTCATATACCTGCCTGAGAGTGACCCCTATATATATATACCTGCCTGAGAGTGAAAATATATCTATATCCTGCCTAGTCCCCCCTATATTTATATACCTACCTGTCTAAGGGACAATTATACCTTACCTGCCTGACTGAGAGGGCACATCTATATACCTGTCTAATTTAGCGGATTTTATATACCTATAATTAAGGAGATACTGGAAATGTGAGGATTCTAAGATATTTGTGTCCAAATCTGCAGGGACGAGTATTGGCCGGGAGCAATCAGCAGGAAAGTGTAAACCGGATAGAGAAGAAAAGGAAAGTGAACGACGTGATCAGAAAAGAAAGTCTCCTGTGAGTCACTAATGTAACTGCAGTGTAAATCACTTATATGTCTGCAGAGCACCTACTACACTAGTATCTACCACTATCTGGGCACTGTATGGCGGTGGTAATATGTTAATCAGAGCCTGTGTACAGTGATAGTCACATGTGGGGGTCGTGTTTGGTTCAGGGTCTGGCAAGGATTATTTGAGCCTTAAGTAGTAATAGTTTTGGGTCTTGGTTTTGTAGGAGTGTTTTTTAGTAACAATCATTCATCCGGTAGATTTGCTCCATGTATCGGTGGATTATTAGGTGACTGTTATTTAGGGGTATTTCACTGTCATACGGAGGGGAGCGATTTTGAAAAAGCAAATTTGTCATCGTTGATTTTCATTGTGCAGTGACTGCTGAGGAGATGGACTGGAGCTATGGAATATGCAAAAATTAAATCACAGCCCTGGCGCAGGGTGAGAGAAAATACTGTGGGGGGGTGCCATTTTTTGGGGATTGAGGGGGGGCGCCATTGGCTGTACTTGCCTAGGGCACCAAAATGCCTTGTCCTGGCCCTGCAAATAACTGCGCCTCTTTTAAGTTAGCCAATCACAAACAGAGCTCGCTCTGCATTTCTTTTCCCCATAGAACTCTATGAGAAAGTAGCTCGCGCTCTGATTGGCCGGGATAGCCAAGCCCCCCCTAGCTCAACCCAAACAGCTCTTTCTGCATTTTTACTGTATTTTTGAACTGTCCCGCCTTTGAATATGATTGGTCAATATTTTCTCCCTAGGTTATAATGGGTCCCTGTCGCTCCTATTCTGATTGGTCAGTATTCCTCCAAAAGGTTAGAAAGGGCCACTGTCGCTCCTATTCTGATTGGTTGGTTTTCTGCCGACCAATGATAATAGCGTACAGAATTTGAATTACTGTATTTCCCGTCAATTCTCTATATTGCAAATCCCGATTTAGAGACTGTCTCGGCGACAAATGCGTTGTTCAGGATTTAATTGATTTATGTTTTATAGAAGGTTTCAGCTCTTTTACAGATAATATTTTACACTTAATAAAAATGATTTTTTTTTTATCATACTCCATGCCGCACGGCGCTGAGAGCCGAGATTGCATTGCACTGATCTCTCCCATAGAATCAAGGGACAAGTAGCTCAAGCTGTGATTTGGGTGGGACAGCCAAGCCCCGCTAGTTCACCCAATCACTCTTTTTCTGTATTTTTTTGGCTGTATTTTGAACTGTCCCGCCTTTGATTTTGATTGGGTTCTAACTTCTCCATAGGTTATAATGGGTCCCTGTCGTCCTATTCTGTTTGGCCAAAGGGTTGCCAAGTCCCCGCTAGCTCAACCAATCAGCTCTTTTTTTGCCTTTTTACTGTATTTTGAACTGTCCCGCCTTTGATTTTGATTGGTTTAATAGTTTCCATAGGTTTTTTGGTTCACTGTCGCTCCTATTCTGATTGGCTGGTTTATGCCGACCAATGAGAATAGCTTTCCGAATTTGAATTACTGTATTTCCCGGCAATTTCCAATATCCTAATTCCTGATGTTGCGCCGTTCTAGATTTTTGGAAAGTGTTTTTTTTTTTTTTATTTATTTTTTTTTTTTTGAGGTTTGAGCTCTTTTCTGACAATGTTTTCCACCTTTATAAAGGCGATTTTTTCGGAATCATACTCCATGCCGCACGGAGCTGAGCGCCGAGATTTCTTTTGCGATCTTCTATATGCTTCCTCTCATGTTCCGTTCTCGCTTCACTTTGCCTCTGCTGCAGCATTTAGACCAGAATCAACCAGGTCTGCCTGTCGGAGCTGCCGAGCGCTGCAATGCGCCGCACTTTGCCGACTCGCAATTGTACATGCCTCGGAGTTTTCGAGCACGCCGCGTCCCGCCCCAGAACGCCCACACTGTGCCCATTGCACGCCCCTTCATGTGTGGCACAGCCGAAAGTGGCGAACGCTAACATCGCATGCCTGCGTCCGACAGCGGCGTCGGGCCGGTGAGGCGCAGGATACGCAAGAAATCGGGCGAAAAGCCCGTTCTTACATGTCGCCCTTTGTGCTGGTCTCCAAGATTGCCAGATATGCAACTTCTACCACCCTGTGACTTCTTTCTGTGGTGCTACATCAAGGCCCCCATATGAATAAGTTGAGACAATGCATCGCTGAAACAGCAGAGTCCATATTGAAGGATATACCGGCCCACTTCTAGACAGGGCAGGATTGTCCTTTAGACATCTGCTGTGTCACCAGTGGATCATTTGTAGTGTATAGATAAAACTTGGATATATAGGGCGACATGTATGAATGGGGCTGCGCCAGATATCTGTCGTCTTTTCAGCCCGATATCAGGCACAGCCCGAGGTACTTTGTAATGTGCCCGATCTCGGGGGGCGTGCGGGAGACGGGTCGCACTAGAACCGTAGTGAAGCTATAGATTTTTAGCTTCACTACAGCATTTCTAGGTGCATTACTGCTGGAACAGGTGGTATACCTGAGCCACAAGGCGCCTGATTTATGACACGCTGTAGAGCATGTTCATAAATCAGGCACATTTCAGCCTATTACTAGGCACATGAAATTTGGCATTAACACGCCAAATTTCATGCATGCCACCCATAGTGTGTATTGTCATGTTAATAATTTTGTGTTAGGGTTATTTCTGAACAGTGACAATGGGCAGTGTCATGTGACTGCTGCAGCCAATCAGATGCTGCAGCGGTGACATTCTGTTTGGCCATAAACGGAAGACAACAGAAGACTCTGGAAAAGGACCAGCAAGTGCATTGCTGGAACAAACCTAAGTCCAGGGGCAGTACTGTATGTGTTGTTGTTGCTTTGTTTTTTTTTAAATTTTCCTGGAGGCTCAGCAGCTCACTTTGACTTAATAAGGGGAGGTGGACAATCCCTTTAATACACTGAGCTGGACAGACTAGTGAACTGCCCAGTGCACAAATATTAATACATTTACCTTATTATTGTTATTTTTAGGAAGAGGTAGTTTTCTAATATCTGTGCACAGGCGCTATAGAAATTCCAGCAGTGTTCCAACTTTAAGCGATCAAACATGGTACAAGATTAGATACTGTTAGTTTTTTTTATCCATATACGCTGGAGTTGAAGTCTTGAACAGACATAAGGTTCAATATTCGTCTATGCAAAATCTGTATCTAAGACTATAGACGTGAATAAGCACAGATCTGAATCTAAATATATGTTTAGCTTATAGTAACATATGGAGGTGGGTTTTTTGCATGCATATCTGCACTACTGTGAATATATGTATTAAAGATATTGTCAGAAAGATGGATAACCCTGTATATTGACTGTTGAGAAAACAGTTGATTCTTTTATCCTAGAGAGGAAGTTCCACAAGGATGAGTGTCAGGGTTGAGCTCTGTTCAATGTGGGACTCATTTTCATTATTCATGAAAGGAAGAAATTCACCAGGCATTCACCCCAACCATGTTGGACTTTATATTTTTATCAGTTATTGTGTCACAGTAAACAAGGGTGTGTGAACTCTATATCCTTATGCCATAACAACAACTGCTTTCAAGACAAAAAGGAAAGTAATCAGATATACAGCCTCTGCTTCAACATACACCATTATAATAATTTGAACCTGAATATGGTTTTGTAAAATAATTTCTACCTTTAACTCCCCCTATTTTAGAAAATCAGTAGTTCGAACAAAAGTCTAAGCACTGTAATAATGTTTTAACTTATAGACACAGAAATCACTCATCTCACAGTTGCAAAGACAAAAGGTAGACAACCAAATTAGGTATTACTTGAAGAACTAATCTATGGCTCTCAATGACTGTATATGCTCTTTGAATAATACACATACTGCACAGTTGTTCTTGGTAGTTTGTGACCACTTCAGAATTTTCTATTTTTCTGCCTAAAGTTGTCCCTAAAGGGAACCTGTCTCATTTCTTATGCTGCCCTCGCTGCTAGGAATGAATTCACTTTATTCAGATGTAGCTGGAAGCCCCACTCACATGCCCCTAGCTTCGTCCACATGCCACTGATGGTTTTCTACACATTCACAGTTATAGGTAACAAAAACTGGCAATCAGGGGTAGAGGGAAAGGGCTAGCAGTCACTCATGAATAAAGTGGACTCAGCAAGGCAGCATAAGCAATGTTACAGGTTCCCTTTAAAATACATTAGATTTTCACATAAGTCCTGAAAGTGCATAAAGAGAACCACATTAAACAAATGAGTCAAAATATTAAAAGCGGTCACTTTTTTATTGGGGAAAATAATCCACTGACACATATCTATGAGGGGCAAATGTATGTGAACCTTTAGGATTAGCAGAAAATTTGAAGGTGAAACTAGAATCAGTTTTTTTTAATTGGTAGGATGACAATCAACTGTATGTGGGTGACTTGTTTTATTTAAAGAACAGTGACCTATCAAACTCTGATCTTCATAGCACATATTTGTGAGAGTGTATCATGGCACTAACACAGAAGATTCCTGAGGACCTCAGTAGAAGAGTTGTTGATGCTCATCCGGCTGGAAAAAGTTACAAGACCATCTACAAAGAGTTTGGACTCCACTAATCCACAGATTGTGTACAAAGAAAGGAATTTAAGACCCTTATTACCCTCCCAAGAATGGTTGACCAACAAAGCTCATGCTAAGAGCAAGGCCGGGAAGGAACTCAAGGTAACCTCTAAGGCCATGTTCACACGGCTTATTTTGGGATGGATTTTGTCCCATATTCCGTGCGGTACTGCGCAAAATTCGGTACAAATCTGTCACAGTCATTATGGTAATCCACAGTTCTCATAGAGAACTATGGATTCCGTCTCTTCTCCCTGCTCCAGAAATACGGCGAGCAGTGAGAAAGTGACATGAACATTATCCCGGCGGGATACGGACTGTGGATAATGGTTTTCCATGGGGCCGGCGAGCTGCCAGCCCCACCCCCGCCCCGCCCCCGCTACACGGCAGCCGGCATAATTGAGGGCGAAATCCGTCCCCGCAATTACGCCGGCAATAAGCCGTGTGAACCTAGACTAAGTTCCTTTCTCACATTAGCTAATGTTAATGTTCAGGAGAAAAGTTAACAACAATGATGCAAGGATTACAAGGAGATAGCCACTGCCGTTCAAAAAAACAAACATTGCTGCAGGACTGCAGTTGCTAAAGGTCATCTGGACAAACCAGGCAGCTATTGGAACATATTTTGTAAATGAATAAGACCAAAATAGAGTTTTTTTGGTTTAAATGAGGACCATTTGGAAAATGGAAAACACTGCATTCCAACATAAAGACCTCATACCATGTGTGAAACATGGTGGTAGTAATATTTTGATTTGGGCTTGTTTTTCTCCATCTGGGCCAGGGCGGCTTGCCATCATTAATGGAACAACTAATTCTGAATTATACTAGCAGATTCTAAAGGAAAATGTCAGGGCAAGTGTCAGTAAGCTGATTCTCAAGACAATGTGGGTCATGCAGCAAGACAGCAAACCTAAGTACACAAGCTGTTCTACCAAAGAATGGTTACAGAAGAATTAACTTAAAGGGAATGTTTCATCAAAAATTAATTATTGTTTAACTCACGTTTTTATGTTAAACACATTTTTTAAGAATTTTTGGTTATATTTATTTTTAATTTTTCATATCACTTTAAATATTTTTTTAATAATTCTTAGTCCTCAGTTTTTCACATTTGGCCACTAGGCCTTGTTTGCACTGCTTTAACATCAGTCAGAGAGATACTTTACAGCAGCTTCATGCACATAGGAGTCTTAATACTGTTTCTGTCCCATAGACTTCAATAGGATAGTTTTCTAGTCATGCTCTGTGACCTAGGAAGAATTCACTCTGCAGGGAGGAGGGGGTGAGAACTGTGACTAGCTCCTCTTGTGACTGGTGGATTCTGTGTTATCTATTCACACTGGTGTCTCCTTTCAGTTTGACCCTGCTTGTGTTAATAATGAACACACTGCTGAAAATCTTTATCTATAGGGCAGGAAGTGTCAGACTGTTATTAGGCTTAGTGGCGAAAGCGAAAACTGCAGGACTTAAGAATTATTAAAAAATATTGAAAGTGATATGGAAAATTAAAAATAAATATAACCAAAAATTCTTAAAAAATGTGTTTAACATAAAAACGTGAGTTAAACAATAAGTCATTTTTGATGACACATTCCCTTTAAAGTTTTAGAATTGCCAAGCCAAAGCCCTGACCTTAATCCAAAAGAAATGTGAAACTGTAGGGTGAGGAAGGAGGAGTGCAAGTTGCAAGTGCCAAACAGACAGGTACACCTGGGTAGTGGATGTGTGTACTCAGGTAGTTGGGCTGCCTCTAGCCTCCCCTTAGCTCATTCTCACCGCCGACAATTGAGTGGAAGATCCACAATTACTGAAACTTAGTAATGGGATTCTTCTAGTGTAATTAACTATCATCTGGAATTGAATGGAACTGAACTACCTACAGTATGTCTAGCTTCTTCTCCCCACTGATTGGATGGAGGCCTTTCCATACCTGTTGTGCTTAAAGCACCCCTGCACCTGGCTACAAGTGGTTAATTACGCTCATTAGCTCTTTCCTGTATATAACATATATACAATGTAAATACTCATCATACCATATAGTTTGTAGGGTGATCCCACTCCCTACAAAAGGACCTGAACCAATCAGTTAATTGGAGATAGTCCGCCAACATAGCAGAGTGGAAGCTAAAGTTTCTCCAAGTTCATGTGCAGGACTAATTTACAATTAACAGAGATCAAGTTATTGCTGCACAGGGGGGGTCATACCAGATACTGAAAACAAAGGTTCACATAATTTGTTTGATTTGATTTTCTTTATTTACTTTTGTAGAAATCTGATGTAATTTTAGGCAAAATTTATGTAGAATATTATTTAAAATTCTTAAGGTTCACAAGCTTTCAAGTACCATAGTACAATATAAAACGTGTTTGTAGGTTGCTATCATTATGAGTGAAACACTATATTGTTTTAAAACTCTTGTTTCCTAATGAACTCTTACAAACAATACTTACATGTCACACTCTGAAGTTTGTAAACTTTGCTTGCTTCATCTTCGTTTTACATTTTTTTTACACTAAAACTAACACCTTCACCCATCAAGCCAGATGGTGTCCTTTAATTGGGGGTCCTAAGTGCAATCCTTTTGGCTCTGCAATGCTGTAATTAAAATGACTTATTAGCTGAATGACATGGAAGAAAGCCACTGATGCTAGGAAGACACTTTGTAAAGTTACATTGTGGCAGTTCTGTTAGTGCAATCTCTACCAGGATTCCACACATAAATACTGTTACAGCCCAACACATTATTTCTTGGCCTCCATGAACATTGAATGATGAGTTCCCGTCTCCAGAGCCTGATAATCGTGCAGAACTGTCAGAATAAATATCTTGTTGACGCTAGGTGCAAATGCTTTGTCTCTTTATTTGGAATATTTACAAATGCATTTGTATTTCGCTTATTTTGCAGAGAATATTTCTTTTTAAATGTTATATCCCAAAGGAGAATTATGACAAAATACACAGGATATTACTATGAATGATGACTTCTGGTTTTATATTGGGGATTATGGTTTTGGGGAAGTTGAACCAAACTTCAGAAAAATGATATGTTCACATCTTTTCATGTCAAAATATTCAGAAATAATGATGTGTGAATGATACTGTACAATATTTTATAGAACAAAATACTTTTCAAGACATAATATTTGGCTTACAACATGAAGATGTTCTACAAAGGAGCATTTACCATATTTATGTCGCTGACAGCATTACTTGAGTGCAAGAATAATCAAAATCGTCCACTCCCTTAAATTTTAAATGATGGGGTGAGGAAAAACACATAGCTGTCCAATGCATTCCATTCCTTCCCAATCAGGAGGGGAAGGAAACTAAACCTGCACTTTCTCCAGGGTGCTACAGTGGGATTATATTCAACTCACCCATCTTTTATCTGTGGGAAAGTTTTCAAGTATAAATATTCTCTTGGTGATGAAGTGGGAGACAGAGCAAAAGTACTGAACACATGGTTTGTATTTTAGGACTTTTCCTCTACGAGAGTAGTGCATCATGTAAGTAAGACAAAGTCAGGACAAGGGGTGGGTTAATTAAGCATCTGATAGGCCATAACACAAGAAGGGGGATTTTAAATATATTTATATGCTAGACATGCATGCTACTAGTGCATATAAACAAACAATTGCTAGTACCCTCTGTTGAAAAAACAAACCCACAATGTTCACTGAAATAACTTGAAACTGTCAATAGTAATAATAAATTAAAATTTACTGAAAATCAACTAATGAAAATCAGACATTGCATTTAAATTGTGGTTCAACAGAAACATTTTACAATACAAATTAATGAAACTGGCCTGGACAAAAATGATTGTTTTGAGTCAAGCACTGCAAACAAATGATTTTTGTAACTCTCAATAAAACTTCTGCATCTGTCCACATGTATTTTGGCCCATTCCTGGTGAGCAAACTGCTCCAGCTTTCTCAGGTGTGAAGGTGCCTTCTCCAGACTGCAGGTTTCAGGTCCTTCCACAGATGTTTAATAGAATTTAGATCAGAACTCATAGAAGTCACTTCAGATTAGTCCACTGCTTTTCTCTTAGACATTCTTGGATGTTTTTAGATGTGTGTTTTAGGTCATTATCCTGTTGAAGGACCCATGACCTGTGACTAATACAAAGCTTTCTGACACTGGGCAGTAAATTTTGCCTAGATAGTCTTAAGATTTTATTGTAACCTGCACAGACTCAAGACACCCTGTGCCAGATGCAGCAAAGCAGCCCCAAAACATAATCAAGCCTCCTCCATGTTTCACAAAAGGCATGTTTGTATGCTTCATTTTTGCATCTGTGAACATAAAGCTGATGTAACTTGCCAAAAAGCTCCAGTTCTGTCTCATCTGTTCAAGAGACATTCTCTCAGAAGCTTTACAGCTTGTCAGTATGCATTTTGGCAAATTTTAGTCTTGCTTTTACATGATTTGCTTACAACAGTGGTTTCCTCCATGGTCATCTTGCATTAAGTCTACTTTCACAAAATGAGTGACGGATGGTGAGATCTGACATTGGTGTACCTTGACCTTGGAGATTACCTCTAATCTCTTTGGAAGTTGTTATTGATTCTTTGTTTACCATTATTATTATCTATCTCTTCAATTTGTCATAAATTTTCCTCTTGTGGCAATGTCCAGGGGGATTGATTACAATCCCATAAACCCCAACCCTTCCTCCAGAACCTGACGAATGGCACCATTCGGTCCCCTCAGTAGGTAGGCAGCCAGGTATAAAGGCTCCCTTGGAAGGTAGGTAGGTATATAGGCCCCCTGATAGGTGGGTAAGCAGGTATGTAGGACTCAGGACCCCAGTAAGTATATAGCCTTTTGAGAAGGAAGTTAGCTAGACTCTCTCATTAGGTAAGTAGGTGTATAGGCTCCCATTAAAAATAAAACCTCTCCTCATTTCCTTGCCAAACACCTCGTTCTCCTGGCTTGTGTCCAGTGTGGGTGGCGGTGCTACTCTTGGCATCTTTTAGGCCACAAGACTAAGGCTGGGTGTATTAGGTCTGCAGCCTAAAAGAGACAATGGCGCAGGCAGTGAGATGATGTCAGTTCATCACGCACCGCTAACCCACAGTGGAAGTCACTCAAATTCTTAACCCCCCCTCCACCTCTTATCCCCCCACTTATCCTGTTTCCCCGAAAATAAGACACCCCCGAAAATAAGACATAGTTCATTTTTAGTTATGAAATTCAGAGTTTGGCTACTTATTCTGATGTTTGTGATGAAATCACTACAGCATATTAATACATGTTGATGTTTTGTTCAACAATAAATGTGAATTATTGTTCATAGAAAAAAAAACATCCCCCTAAAAATAAGTCTTAGCTTGTCTTTAGGAGAAAAAAATTAATATGACACTGTCTTTTTTTCGGGGAAACAGGGTACATCTTCCACCCTACCACCCTCTAGTCCCTACCCAACTCTGGTTGCCTACCTCTGTCTATATCTCATCCTGGCCCTAAAAGGAAAACCCATTTATATTTAGCTTAGACTGTTACTATTTTTAAAACTGATTTCCAATTTAATACAAACTAATGCAAACCATTTAGTTAGACATTAGTAATGGATTTATATCAATGTTATTCTATTTTGTCATATTTGCGTCTTCTTGATGTTGTTTGCTTCTCTGGTTACTTTCCAAAACAGAAGAGAAAAGTGGGTGGTGTTTAATATTGGACTGACAGATTTATCAAAACATTCACCAGAAATTTGTGCAAATTTTAGCACAAATCTAAACTTGCTTACACCTGGTGTAAATTCACTACTCCGGTGTACAGACAACTAGAAGATGTGCCAAATTTATTAAAAGGAAGGAACTTTTATAAATTTTGTGTATTTTTCTCCAGCAGTTTTTGGATTAGAAAAATTGCAATGTTCAGATGGTAAATAAATATGAATGAGATTTTGAGGGAAAAAATGCTTGTCAGAAATTTGAGGTGATGGCGAGGAAAACACGTTGGATTTTTCTGATTAGAAAAGTTTGACCTGTGACCCTACACTAAGGGTGACATGTATGAAACTTGGCGCCAACATGCCACTTCTAAATCCACATAGAGAAGTGTAGAATGCGACCGTATATATTTCGTATGTGGGTTCATAAATCTGAGGGTGGTATGCTTTGCAAATATAGCATATCTTTGGGGCATTCTAAAGTGTTGTGCTTGCCACAAGTTTTGGCATACGACTATGCATACATCTATAAAACAGGGCTGCAACATTTTTTATCCGTATCTTGGCATATCATACATGTCACCCTAGGAGTCTATTCATAAAGTGTGGTTATGGCGTAGTTAAAATGGCATCTGAAAAAAAAACATGCGATTTTTCCGCAATTTGCTTTGTTTTGTGGAAATTGGCCATGTAGTTTTTAAAGGTAAGACATTAATAACTGTGTTATACTTGTATAAACCATATGGTCAATTATCACATTGCAAAACCACAGCAAAAATAGTGGTAAAGCCACATGCATTTTTAGCAAGGCTTTAACAGCACCAAAAATGCACTGTGTGAATGCAGCATAACAGATTCTCTTTAATGTGTATGTTTACCTGTGAAGGCATTTTTCTTTAAAAAAAAAACCCAGCTATTTCACCACCATTTTTTAATTTTGTGCCATTTACCTCGTGGCATTAATAACACATAATCTTTAGGCAAGGTCTACACAGCACAGAAATACCATCAGATTTTCAGTGGACTCAAAATACTGAATCTGCCGTAAATCTGACGGTACACTGTGCTGCACAGACAGCAATAAAAAATCCGTTTTGTAGTTTACTCAGATCAGATTTTTTACCACCACGTTTAATATCCGCCAGAATATTCAACATGTGCTAGTGCTCAGCTAAGCTAAGACTGATGCATTGTAAGGGGATGTTCACATGCCGTATTTTCAGCACATACATTTACACACCGAAAAAAAACATTTGTTCCGTCGTTGAAATTATGTGGTTGCCAAAGTGTAATTTCAACGTGAAAACAACACGCAGTGCCCAAGGCAGATGTCTGCCTCCAATACTTTATTATTTCATGGCGCTATTTTACATTGCAGTCTATGAGGAGTGTTTAAAACACCATATGAACATACCCCAACAGACTGCCAGAGAGCTTTGTACAGCTGCTGATGTGTTTAGGATGCTTTCACATGGAGCATTTTTTCAGTGATTTTTTGGTGCATTTTTTGGCAGAAATACATATCATTAATTACTATGTATTTCTGCAAAAAACACTCCAAAAAATGCACCAAAAATGCTCTGTGCGAAAGCATCCTTAGCTCACAGAATATTGCAATTGTATTCATTTCTCAGCTGAGAGCATGACTAGACCTGTACTGGTAATTCTGTGGCTTTGCAGTATTTTCCACACATTTTCATAGCTCCATTAAGAAGGTTGTCTGCTTATTTTATTATTTAGTTAGCACAGCTGGGCCCATTGAACATAAAAATACAAGTTATAATCTCTCCCCTCCCCTCACCTTCCTTCCAGCACCAGACGGTCCTCACCGACTGCCGGTCTTATGCTTTTTTCTTTCTTCTGGATGGAGCAGTAGCACAGTGGTCATGTGCCACTCAATCACTGTTCAAAACTGTTCACTTCACGCTGAGCAGCTGTAGCAGTGACCTGCCCATCCGACAGAAGAAAACATTAGACCAGTGGCGGTGAGGCGTTGTGAGGGAGGTGATGGGGAGAGGTAAGTATAACGGTTTTTTTTACGTTCAAAGGGTTCAACTATGCTAATATAATAATAAAAAAGAAGCAGACAACCTTTTTATCTAACCATTTAAAAAAAATGTCAAGACAACATAGGGATAACAGAGGCTATTATGTTTATTGTGCTAAAGAGACATTAAAGAAATATGTTCAACAAGCAAGCAATTTGAAGTACAATCACAGACATGAGGTCTATGCAAAGAGCAAGGCAAAGGTTAGAGGACACTCAGAGAATATTAAAAGCAAACATCAGTGAAGCATTCTGATACTTTTGCTCCCCTCCACCATCAGAATAATAATGTTGAAGGAAGAACAGGAAAGTAAAATGTCCAGTCTTGTATACAGGTGACCAAGAACAGCAAAGAACAGTCTTATAAAATTTATCTCCCACAAAAATAAACTATATGTATAAAAATTTATAATGTTCTTTCTGTTTGGATGGCCACCAGCTGCTTTTGTTCATTCTGAAAAATGAGGTATAGTAAGCCCTAAGAGGTAGTAATGCCTTCATCTGATTGTACTAAAAACATAGAAAACACAATTGGTGCCACAGAGATATGAGCTCCTCAGTGTTTGATGTCTCAGCAGTAAGCACACAAAGGCCAGGTCCTCACATGTCACTGATCATTAAAGTTTAATCAAACTGGCCTGAGACTCTTTGGATTCCATGTGATACTTTACTGTTTCTTTCATGAGGAACACCAAATCAAAAAAAATTGGTTTTGCGGTACAACCTTTCTATGGATCACATCAGGTTATAGCAAAGCCTAAAAAGCAGACAGTAAAGATAATTCTCCATTTTAAATAGGTTATTGGCCAAGATTATGTGATCTCAAATAGAATAAAATATATATTAATTTGCCGTCATTTGCAATTTTGTAATTTGTGTAAATATATAGATAGAGGGTGAGAGTCACAAAAAATTATTAAAAAAAGCCCTGTGTTGCCTATAATAACCAATTAAATTACAGCTTTCATATCATATAATGCATTTGAAAAACTATTGAATGGATGCTATAGGCAACAAATACTTTTTCTTTTAAACAATTTTTGTGAATCTTTTTCCTTGTTCCTGCAAGCATCAATGCCTTGTGTCAAATTCTCATGCAATATATAGACAGGACACTGGCCATTCATTCCTTTGACAAACATACCATGCTTTAATGTAGTAATGAACAAAATAAATGCCGTCGCTCTACCTTAAAGGGAATGTGTCACCATTGTTTTAACTAATTGAAACCAGATTCTGATACATACATATATTTTTCTTTTTAGCGGTTTTTATTTTCTTATTGTACATTTTTTAATTCTGTATATGATTATTGGGGCTGTTATTTTGCCTCAGCCCCTTTTTTATAGCATTTAGAGATATGTTTTACAGCAGCTACTGAGACTCTGAAGCCTCTAAATAGGAGCTGACTCATTGACTTCTATGGGGGAGTTTTCTAAGCATGCTCTGTGACATGGAAAGATGTTATTGTGTAGGGAGAGGGAGCTGTGACTATCACCTTATAATTGATGAAAAGCAGTGATATCTATTTATTGCTGTCACTTTTCAGTGTAATCCCGGCTGCTGAAAAGTGATCTCTACAGAACAGGAAGTATCATGCATATTATTAGGCTTAGTGGCCGCAGTGAAAGCTTAAGAATTATATATAGTGATATGGAAAATTAAGAAAAACATCACCAAAAATTCTTTAAAAATATATATTTAACATAATGAGAAATGATTTAAACAATAGGTCATTTTCTGATGACACATTCCATTTATTGATTGCTGATGGTGCATATTCCTTAGTGCCCTTTGAGGTAATATTGCATTTTAGAGGTGCAAGCAGAATGTGACACAGTTTGCATATACGCTTTGCAATTTTACAGGATGATACACTGGACACTTTGTTGGACATTATGACCAAATCCAATTAAATTTTCATTTCTAGTAGACGATCTCATTGAAGTGATCTGAATACAGTAACATGATGATTCCAACATGCTATTTTCTCTACTGAGAATTTCAACATTTAGCACTTCAGAACCAAGTCCTTCTCAAGCAATTTTGTGGCAAACAGAATAGCTGCAAATCCATCAACATTATCAGTTGGACTGTCAAACACACTGCATTGACACCCCCGAGGAACTCTCTCTTGCCCAGTTATTAATACAATGTTAAGAACGTGTAAATACTGGCTAAACAGAGGATAAAAAAAACTCTACTTGCGAATTTAAAATACTGAATGAAACAATATAAAAATCACATTTGTGTAAAAGACATGAAATACATTTCAACCCACTACATTAAACACATACTTATGATTGCATTATGCAAAAGCTAAGCTTGCATCTTCCCGCCTACAAAGCTTCAAGTTTCTTTGAAGGTTTTCACTAGAAGGCATTGTGATCCATGTAAATAAAAAAGAGTGCTAGAACAGGACACTGCTTTTAGCTCTCAAGTATCGATGAAGGCAATATCAAACATGGACCAACATATGTGTTTACTTAGTATGATGGCCTACAAAATACTTTGGTTAGGGATTAACTGCAGTCCTAAATGTTTTCAAATTATCTAATAGTAACTTTATGTTCCTGTTGGAAATCTGGAGGTACGGTTGTTTGTATTTATCAATCAGTCCATTTTCCTTTAACAACACAAATCTGAGGTACAAATATGGACAGTAATAATTCAACATAAGGATAAGAATGTTCTGTATTGTGTAATATCAGAAAGATCATCCTTAAAAACGTAGAAGAATTCAATACAAAAATATATTCAAGTTAACAGTTCATTATACAGAAATCTAAATACAAAGCTGAAATCTAAAGAACAACATGTTCATGATGAAACAATGAAATTGCTTGCATAATGGTCTTGTTGTGTTTAAGTAGATACAAAAAGCAATAAGGGATATCTAACTGCTCTATTGCAGTTCTCTGCAATGTACTGAGTATAGCAGCATTCAATGATTAGGCTGTAAGGATCTGTGGAAATCAGAGGTAGTCATGAGTAATGAGGGGGGTAAAATGTCAGCTGGTTGGGTTGGGGTTGGGTACATACTGTTAAACATAAGACCCAGATTTTCATTGAGCTATGGCTGGTTAAAAAAAAAGCAACGTACAAAATAACTGCTGTAAAGGTTTTTCTAATTTCATTTACCATTAGTAAGGGTTCATATTTTTAAGTCACCCAAGGGATCCCGCATTTAATATTCTCAGTATAAAGGCACATTAAATTCCACTGAGTTGTAGATATATATATGTTCCCTTTCACGTATGTAAATAATAACCTAAGAGGAAGCAAACATTTGCCGATGGGCACTATTAAACTGCCCAAGCAAACATCAATATGATTTTATCCTTTTTATTTCCTGCCATTTTTCAAAAGTAAATAAGAGTTGCTCTATAAACCTGTATTCGGTTAACTGCAAAAGGTTGAGGTGTCACATGTATTTCATTACGTGATTAAGACTTTTTTAAAAAAAAAAAAATTCCATAATCTTATTCTTACATCTTTTACATATTTTCTGATTGCTGATGTATTTTTGGTTTTTATTACAACCTTATTTGGTATATAACAATTTTTTTGTTTCATCTCCTCTTATAACAGGTATTATTAATAAATGTATATATAAGGCAGCAAGTGAATGGTAAGTTCTCGAAGTTGATGTATCTGAACAACTAGGACCGAATTTTAATGCCTAGAGAACTCGGTGAGAGCAACTCCAAAACAGCAGGTATTGCTAGCTGTTGCCTGCACATTTGGTCCAATAAAACACAACCTATAAACCAGTAGTGTTGGCCTGGGGTGCCCAGGAACCACAAGTTGAATTTCATTCTGGGGTCCACCAGTGGAGTTAGCTCTGGGGCTCACCAGTAGAGTTGATTCTGGAGGTCCACCCTACCTATTATTCTCTGCCTCTTGCATCTCTCTGCCTCTCCCAAAGATGTTTATGCAGATTAAAAAAACTCCAGGTCTGCCATGTTTAGGGATTTTTGATGAGCATGGGGAGCAACAGTTATCCCTTCTGGTCCCATTCTGGTAAAAAGGTACCGTAACATAAATTGCTGAAAAAGTTAAGGCTGGTTATGACAGAAAGTTGTTGGAAAACACAGTGCATTGCAGTTACTGGCATGTAGGGCTACGATCAAGGAACTTACTTGGCCTTCAAATTCCCTACATATCAATTTGATTGAGCCTCGGGGAGATGTACAATACAAAGTTAAAGGATCAGTTGTTAACATCTATGTCTTGGTGCTAGATGCCTCAGGACACCTTTAGAGGTCTTGTGGAGTCCATGTCTCCACGGGTCAGAGCTGTTTTGTCAACACAAGAGGGATGCACACACTATAAAGCAGGTGGTAATAATGTCAAGGATGATAAGATATAGGCAAGGATTCTGGTATATTTAAAAAAAAAAAAAGTGCTGGTGTATTAACATGGTCAAGTGATAGAAATAGAATTTGTCCAGGAAAAGAGATGCATTCTCTGGGCAAGCAGAGATCCTTAATCTTTATGGGTTTTTGCAAAATCTGCAAACAACAGAGTCATGTATAAAAACAAAAATTATCTTCAGCTTTTTCTCTAACCCGCTGGAAAAATAAAAGAAAGCCACCTGATTTTTCTAATTTTCCCGTACACCAGTTTTAATAAAATGTCCTGCATGGTTTTAATGAAGTTCTATTTTAATACTGATTGATTAATAGTTCATTTACTTTGTGGTATTTGTACTGTCTCCTATTCTCTTTAAATCATAAAATGGAAAAACACAAGACAGTGATGATTTTTTAATCTTCACTTCACTCTAAAATCAGAGCTTATCTGCATTTCTACTAGTAAAGGACCCCTGTGCATTATATGGATTTCTTTTACAAATAATGTCCATTCTTCTGAACTGGTATGGACAAGAGCAAATGTATTTTGTCCTTATATAGCTTATATGTCTTGAAACTAGGGTTTTTAGTTTGCTTTTCTTTTGGATAACATCATAAAAAAACTTCTATCTGCCCCTCTACACTACACATATAATGCAACATACTTTTAAAGATAAAGAGTTAAAATAGTATTATCTGGCATTAATATTAAAGTTTTTAGCCCATATGTTTGTCCTGAACCATGGAAAATGTGCAGGAAATCGTAATTTCTTACTATAAGACATAGCGGAGGTTTTGGGGAACAGAATGTCTAATCTTTGGTGTTCTTATGGGGAGTTTATTGTATAAGAATGTTAGCTGGTGTGGTCTACATAGGAAGAGCCACCAAGTTTCCCAGTTCAATGCCCATTTTAACATAGTACATGTTACAAGTATCCTTATGTGTATGTAGTGCAGTGATTGGCAAAAATGAAACCTGATATAACATTGTATGTCCCATATATCACTAATTAGTAGGTTATAAATTTAAAAACAGATTTTGAAAAATTTTTACCATTTATGGGGTTGTACTCCCCTTTTTTACAGAAATTTTTTTTTCCCTTTCAGCACAAAAAAACTGGGAAATTTTAAAGGGAAATTACAAAAAAAAGTAAGGGAACTGAAAGTTCTTAAAGAGGTTTGGAGACTTTGTTTCCTGCCCATAGGCGAGAAGTCGAGAGATGGTGGTAGTACAAATTAAGTGGTCAAGGCAGCATCTTCATTTCTGAGATCCAGATAAACTGAAGGGACTGAATCTGAACCTAAGAAACCCAACTGCTTTTTGAGGTAGAATTTCATGTTGGTTGTTGTTTGGGTCCTCTTCAATTCCTGGTTGGTTGGCCCCTTTTGTTTCTCCCTGTAAGGAAGAAAAAATAGTCTGATTAAAAAGGGGCTAACCCGCCTTCCTCACCAAGGACAGCCACAAGGGAAGGGAAATGGGGGAAAACAATTTAAAAATCATCAAAATGGAAAACAAAAAAGAATTTCAACCCAAAAAAAAAAATACCCAAAAAAACCCCGAAAAGCCCAAAAAGCAAAAAAGTGTATAAGTGGTGCCAAAATGGTAGCAATTTTGCACTTTGAAAAACGGGGCCCAAATGGTTTCTTCTTTTTCAAACCCAAAGAGGGTTCAGTAATTCCCGTTGGCTTCATTCCCCCCCGTGAACAGGGGGACTGTTAAAGGCTTTCCTAAACAAGAACTTTGGTTTCAAAGGTACCTTTTCAGGAGAGGAAGAAACAATACAGTGCCACTGAATAGTATATTTTGGGATACTTTACTTATCAAATTTTTTTCCTTCCCCTTAAAAAAGGCCACTTCCTAATTTCGACATCAACAATGCATAGTCCATGTCATGAGCTGTTTTTTTTTTTTTTTTTTTTATAAATTGTGCAATTTCCTTTCTGCCCCACATTATCCCCCCCCCCCCCATTGCCCCAGCATGGGTAAGAGGGACAATTTATCAGAGTTGTAAAAATTTTGGGGTGTTTTTTTGGGGTTTTGGTCCAAGGGTTTTGGGAGTATGTTTTTTAAAAATGGGGGCAGTTTTTGAACTATTTGAAAGTGCTGTAAGTGAACGTTTAATTGTGAGTGGGGCCAACGGCCACCATTTCGAAAAAAGCCCACGTGGAAATGATGAGCAAATTTGTTTCCACTGATGGAGAGGGAAGGTCCCGGCCCCGAAAGGGGCTAAGGATGGAACTTAAAAAGGAAAAAAGGGGGAAACTCCACCACCACCCCAAAATAAACCAAATGCCCAATGTAAGTATGTTTTTCAACAACACTTCAGAGAACCATAATGCGAAAAAGGGGTTTCCCCCGCAGCCCTACGATCCCGTAAACCCCTGGCTAATGAAGTTTGAATTTTCATTTCCAAAAAAGGGTTTAATTTTTCCCGGGCTGCTTCATTGGGGTTTATTGGCAAAGGGGTTCCCCCTTTTCCGTAAGTCACATTTTCGCTTCATCGAAACGGATGGATGGGGTTTTAAGGGAGGAAAAAACACCAAGAACAAACACCATTGCTGGAAGAACACAAAATGGGGGTTTTTGGGGCAAAATTTTGGGCTGGGAAATGCCTTGGCAACTTTCCAAATTTTGGAAGGAAGCATGATCAAAACATAAAAAGTCCCACTCTTTCCCCCCCAGTTTCCCCAAACTTTATCAACTTTTTGTACCCCCCCCCCCCCCCAAGCACTCTTTTTAGCAGGCCCGTGGGGATGCAAATCAACCCTGGGTTTCCCGATAACTGTTTACAACCCACCAAAGACCTTATTAAAGGGAAACCCGTCCCTAGGTTATGCCTCCCCCTTTTGGGACAGCAAAAAAACTAGTGCAGACATTTCTGTTTTTCCCGAACTGTTTTTCCCTTATTTGTAAGATAATGTAGTTTTTAAAAGCAGTTTTTCTCAAATCTTATTCATGAAATACGTGTTAGTTTCCCCCCCACCAAAAGGGTAGCCCCGCCCCCCCTGGCCCGCCCATTCACATGTTTTACCTACTCAAAAGTAATAGGTTTTTTTCATTTTAGGAGGTGGGGCCCTTTCCCCAGGGGGGGGCGGGGTTTTAAAAAAATTGACTCTTTATTTGACTCTTTTCTGGCTGAAAAACTGCCCGATTTTTAGCATTAAATACTTTTAAAAATTCTGCATCTTACGAAAAGAAAACACAGCACTGGGAAAAAGCAGGGTTTGTTTCTAGCTTGGCTAGTGAAAGGGGTTTTCTTTAAGTCACTCTCAGGCCCATCTATCTGCCTGTTCATTTTGTTATTCCCAGCAGATACTCTAGATTTAGCTGGGGGTCCCTATTATTTTTTTTACTCACTAAGTATAAAGATAAAAATCCTTTATCTTGGGTTGCAGTATTGGCTTTACAGCTTCCAAAAAGGAAAATTTTGGATTAGGATATAAAGCCTGGTTTCTAGTAAAAACCCCCTTTTTGATTACTTATTATTGGAAAACCCGGACCATTTTCTTTGCTTTTTAGAGTATCTGTTTTGAAAGGGGGCTAAAACTTTGGTTTTTATACAGGGGGGTTTTTAAAAAAAAACCGTAAAAAAATTAGTAAGGGTGGTATAAAGGGGGGAAGGTTGTGTTCTAATTTCTTTATGGGCGAAAAAACCCAAAATTTTCTTTCTTAATGGGGTGTTCTGGGCAGTAAAAATTTCTTTGTCCCCCTGTCAGGGCATGATGGAAAATAAGGGAAAAAGAAGAAATTTTTATTTACCCTCCACCGTGACCGGTGCCCGCCAATCCCTGGGTACAACATCACGTGCACGTGACCGCTGTGGCCCTGAGAATTTTGGGTTCAGGGTGTCATGTGGGAAAAAGAATGGTTTTAAATCTACAACTGGGTTTAAAAAATGATGGCCTTTCCCAACAGAATGACGGGGCCAGGGGGTTAAAAAAAAATTTCCCTTCTTTTCAATTTTCCCCATCCCCCTGACAGGGGAAACCGAGTTTTTTCTACTGACGGAACACCCCTTTAATTGGTCTACATTTATACAGTGTCATGTCTTGTTTATTATTATACTTGCTGAAATAAACTTAAAAACTTGAATAGCCTAAAATCAAGGGCATAGCATAGGCCAATTTAATTGAGTTGTGTATACATTGTAATCCATTTTGGTGGCATCACAACAAAGCCGAAACATGAATGTGACGGACCCTTTATTTTCTTGACAGAACGCTACAGGCGGAAAAAAAAAAATACAAAACCTCAGCCACACCCCTGATGTCTCAAAGCAAACCCGAAAGAACGTTTAAAATGAGGGGGGCGGTTCTTGTTGGCAATAAAACAATAGGGTTTAAATAAGTTTTTTAAAATTTATGATCTGTCAGTTGTGTAAAAAGAATTTTTTTTCCCTTGGACCCCAAAACGGGAAAACAAGGGAAGTGTACATATCCCACGGCTGGCAGGGAAACCCAGATTACCGCCCAAAACGGGAAACTGGGGTTTATCCTAAAAAAAAAAAAAAAAAAACGTTTCGACTCACAAGAGAAAGACTCTTTCTCTGGGTTTTTCAGCAAATTTAAAACAAAAAAAAAAAACAAGCCTTAATTCGGGCCCAAAAACAAAATTTAAACCCCCCTCCCCTCGGCCCTGAGCACGGGTTTACACATGGGAAATTTTACCCTTCCCTAGACTGAAAAGAAGACAGCGTCTGTTAACTCACAGAAAGGGTTTTTTCCCTCAGAGTGACACCCACCCCCCACCCAAGGCCTGTAGACCCCGGGCTTTTTTGGCCTGAGCCCCGCCTCACCTGGGGGTGGGAGGGGGCCACCCCCCCGGGCTCTTTGCCCCCACTCCAAAAAGGGCCCGGACCCGGGACTAAGGGGACTGGAACCGCTACACTAAAGAATTTTGTCAGCAACTTATTGTTACTGAAAATTTATGCGGGTCAGCCCTCCCTTCCCCGGCCCCCAGGCCTCCCCCGGTGCCCCAAACCCTCCCGGGATACCGCCTAAGGCAGCATAGGAGGGGATTTTGGGGGGAAATATTCTGCCGTCAACTTTCCCCCTGTCACTGTCTTCACTTAACCCCCCCCCCCTCTTTTTGGGAAAACCCTGTGGGGGGTGGGGAAAAACTTGGCCACCAAAATGTGTTCTGGACAAAAACCCCCAATTTTCCCCCCATTCCCTTTTAAAGTTTCCCCGTTCTTTTGTTCTACTTTAAACTTAAAATTTTTCCCAGGAAAAGGGAAACCCAAACCTCGGGGACCCTCGGTTTTCTCTCCTTTGCCTGGGACATCCAGGGTTTAACCGGAGAATGATGGGTAATTAACTTAAAGCGGCAAACCCAGAAGATAATACCTCAGGGTTTTCAAACCCCCAAACTTGATGGCCAAACCCCCCGCTCCCTATACTAAAAAATTTTTCTCTGTTGGTGTGACCCTTCCCCTGCTCAGAAATATGCCCGGGATGCCCTACCCCCAAACTTCTTGGGAAAGAATGTCCCCAGCCCCAAAGGGCAGACGCATCCTTTTTGTACAATAAGTCCCTCTTAAAATTCGGTTTGTATTCAACCCCCGGAAACGTTTTGCAGAGGGCCTTTTTCCTTTTGGAACGTTTTTTCTCCCTTTCCTTTTTTCCCAAAATTTTCCCCATAACAGATTTGCTTACCCCAAAGTCAAATCTGTTAGGGGCCGCTGCTATGCGGCAAAATTTTGAATAAAAGCCCGATAATACCCCACAATACTAAAAAACCCTCTCACCGGGCCTTTTTGTTGTGGGTTGGGGCCCCAGTCTTGTATTGCCTAAATTTATTCACTTGAGGTTTTATGAAAACCCTCCCCCTATTATTTTCCCTAGGTATCGGGTTCCCCCAAGCCCTAGGGGCTTTTTTTTGGGTTTTGCGGTGAGTCCCCCGCTTCTCAAGTGAACCCAGTTTTTTGGCCTGTCCCCTTTGGTGGGTGGCAAACCCCAAATTTTTTCGGGGAAAAAGGATAAGGATATCCCCCCAAGAAAGCACGCTTTACTGACGATGGGGTTTTGGGATTCATCCATTGGGTTTTTTAAAAAAGGTTGCGGGCCCCCATGCAACCCAAAAGGTAAAGCAGACGTACTGGAACAGTCCGTCTGGAAAACCCAAAAGGGGTTTTCTTCTCTTTGGCCCTTTTGTGAGGGGAACCTGCCGAAACCTTTAGTTAATCAGGGGGGAGAAGAACCGGGCCCATGGCAAAGTCTTAAATTTAGTTCTCCTCCCTTGGCATGGGGTACGCGTAAAAACTTTATACCTCATTTAGTTTCCGGGAAGTTTTACAAAACCGTAATGAGCCATCCGGTTTTTGGGGTATCACACAAATAGGGTTTGGGCCCCATTCATGGGGGAAACTCCTCAATTACCCTGGGGGTCTAACATTTTCCCTGACCTCCTAGATATGGCTCGCCCTTCCGCGCTTCAGGGACCCGGTGGGGTTTAAAAATTTGGAAAACCTTTCCCCCGGTTCTTTTACATTATCAGCCTTTAATGACATTGAAACGCCCGGGTTGCTCTGAAAATACACCCTTATTTCTTTTTTAATGAACTCCCGGGTTTCTTGTTTTTGAAAAATTGACAGTGAATTTTAAAAAAATACCCCTCTGGGGGGGCCCCACTACAAGGGGCGCTCACAGCAGTCAGGGTCTCTTGTCTTTCCAGGGTTTTAATCAGGTTGACTTGGGAAACAATTGTTTTGGCTTCCGTTTAAAGGGCCTGGAAAATCCCTTATTAATTCACGTCCCCCCAAAACCTTTTAAATTTTAAACTTCATAGGGGCCCTTGCCATTTTCCCCCTGGGAAACCCTGCCCCTCTAAAAGTAGGGACCCTTTATTAAAAACCCTTTCCCCCTGGTTTAAAGCCCGTATTTTGGGCCGCTTATTGTATAAACGGCTTTTAGCCCCCTTTTTGCCTGCTGTATTTTGTTCACTGACTATTGGAAGGGAATGGAAACCCGATCCGATTTTTGCATTTGGGAGATGCTTTCCCAAAATACACTCCGGTTAGGGGGGGGAAATCCTGCCCCCAGGTTTTTCCTTTGCGATTTTCCAGGGGGCCCCCGGGGTAGTTTTTACTTTAAACCGCCCCAAAGGGGAAAGAGAAACCTGGGGGTTTGTGGAATTTCCCCCGACTGAAACTTTAAAATAGGGAAAAAAGAAAAGTCCCAATCTTTCCCCCCCAAACAAACCCCACCCTTTTTAAACCCATACTTTTTAACGCTTGTTGAATCTCCCAAAGACCGTCGTTTGGGGGTGGTACCCGATGAAAGCAAGTGTTAATGTTCAGAAAGTTTCCCATAACTCCCGAGTGACCTTGGCCCAAAAAGGGGGTCCCTTGATCCTGTAAGGATCTCCTTTGGGTATCCCGGGTTGGGGGGGAGAACATATAAAACACCCTCTTTTCCGAAATAACCTTGGAGGAGGTTTTCCCCGAAAAGGGAAAGAGCTCAGGGAACGGGGGGGATAGTTTTCGCCCACCAATATTTTTTGAGGGCCCCCGGGCAGAATTTAAAAAGGGGCCCTACTAGATCCATTGCGACCCTCTCAAATGGAAACCTTTGATTATAGGTAATGGCCCCCAAGGGCCCTCCTGAAAAGGGGAAAAATAGGAGCTTTTAAGTTAAACCCCTCTGGGGGGGGGAAAATCGCGGGGGGGGGGGGGGGGGGGGGTTAACCCCAGTTTTTTACATCCCCAGGGAAACCCCGGGCCAAAAGAACCATTGGAAAATTTCACTTTTTGTTGTCTTTTGGGTGCCCAGTTGCCCTCCGATTTAATGCTTAGCGCGAGACCCAAGCCACCCACCTGATGGCGGGGGGGGGCCCCCACCACGTTTTTAAAACCTCCCCCCCTGAATTTGGTCAACCTGATACAGCAGCTTTTGGATTGACTGCCAGGTGGGGGAACACCCTTTTTCAGCCCCTGGATACTGAGGTTCCCCTTTTTCAAAACCTTTCACATTTTCCCTGGCCTTAAAAAAAGGGTGGGGTCCCGGGTTTAGCAGTCCCGAAATTTTCAAGGGGGAAACCTCCAGGTCAGGCATCCCCTCCCCCCCCTCTCCTTGTTCCCTCGTTTCCACCGAAGTATTTGTTAGGGGAAAGTTATCAACATTTCCCTTTTTGTCAACGCCAGCCTCGCCTGTTGTACCTGGGGGTCAAAGGGTTTAAAGGGTTAACAGGACAAGGATCGAAAATATTATCGACATTTTCCCAGTACTTTACATATTTTTACGCCCCCAAGTCCCAAAAATAGGGGGAAGTCCCCTCCCCAGAATCAAATTTTTTTGCAAAAAGGGGTTCCTCACCCCCCCACCTCTGGGGGGCAAAAAACCACCCAAGTCTCCAGTTTTACTAGGGGGGTAGGGTACTCTTTGGGGTGCCCCCATGTATCCCACAGGCCCCCTAAAACCCTGTCCCGTGAATGAGTTGAGCCCAACCAGGCTGGCGTGAAACTAGGGTGACCAAACTCCCCGAGTCCGTAGACCCCAATTCCCCGGATAGCGTTCCCCTTGATGTGAAAACAGCTGCTGATCAGTTTCTGGCCCCATTTTTTTGGGCGGAGAATACGGGCCTGCAAACAACGACCCCCCCCCCCCTACCCTGAGTCACTTTCCCTTTTCCTCTATATGGGGGGGACATTTCCCCCGGCCCAATAGGGCCCAAGGTCCATAAAACACCCCCCAACATAGGGCCCCGGGGGCCGGGGTCCCCTGGACTGGCCCTTCCCGGACCTGCCCTTTTTGGGATTTTCCCCCTCCCACCAAAACCCCCCGGCGGGCCACCCCCTTTTGGGGAAACCCCTTTACCCCCCTTTTGAAAGGAACTTTTTCCCCCGACTTGCTGTTACCGGGGTTTGACACGTCCGAGGAAACGCTTTGCGTAAAATCCCCGGTGGCCTTGTATCTCTCGACGAGGGTTTAAAGAGGTGCCAGCATCTTTGGGGCCCCCTTTTCCTACCCAGCGTGGGACCGGGGGGAAATAGTGGATAAATTATCCAGGAAAACCTTCTCGGGCCATTGCGCAGGCGTAGATTCCCCCGGTTGTAGCCACTTTTTTACAAGATGGAAACCGGTCATACATTTAGGGGGCGAGGGGGGTAGGTTTCCCCAGAAAACGTCCAGTTATGCAACCCGGCGGGCCCGACATGGACGTTTTACTCCTAAGCCGAGCCAAAATCTCACCCTTTCCCAAATTGGCCCTAGTCCCGGGGATCCTTTCTCGTGAGGTCAAAATTTGCCCTTTTTGGGGTTTTCCCCCGACAGAAAAAGGGCCCAACCTCCCCCCAGTGTGCCACTGGGAGGTGCCCCTCGCTCTTTTCACCCTTTCAAAAAAGGAGGGGAAAAGCCCCGACATCCCTTTTCCCCCGAGCGACATTTTTTCTGTAGAGACCCCGGTACGGGAGCCCGGGTGGTGGAAAAGCCCAACATTTGGGGTCCCCTGCCCCCACTTTTCCCCCATTGGGGTTGTAACCGGGTCCTGCAGCTGGGGGTTGGGTTTGCCTGCTGTTTTTTGGGAAGGGAGTCAAATTTGGCCCCCTAAATTTGCAGGTTTCGTTGGTTTTTGCCTGGGCCTGCCCCTAGCCCCCTTCATGCAATTTTGCTGATTTGGTTGTCACAGCTGGAGGGCGGCTTTAAAAACCCCAAAAGATTGGCCCCCTTAAAATTCGTCCATCTTGGCCGTGGGCTGGTGGCTGTGTAGTGGCAAACTTTTATCCCCGGACATAGGAAATTCAGCCCTTTTTTAGCCAGTTTCCACGAGTCGGGTTTCCCCTTTGAAAAATTGGGAGAAAAAAACGTGAAAAGTCCCCCTTTAATGTTGACCTTTCCCGCATCCGAAGCACCATATGTGGAGGTTTAGCGTAAGGGGGGCAAGCAAAGGGTTCCACAAAAGAGACCAAATGCACGGGGATAAAGTTCAAGTTCCAGGCCCCTGCCCTGGGTTTAAATTTAGCAGAACCCTTTAAAAAAACAAGCCTTTTAAAAAACCCGGCCCAAACGAAAATAAAAAACGCCCTTCTCGGCCCCGAGCATGGCTAAAAAAAGCATTTTTAAAACCCCTTTCTAGACTGAAAACAGACACGTCCCCGTTAAATCACAGCAAAGGTTTTTTCCCCAATGAAACAAAAAAAACCCAAAAACCCACCCCAAGGCCCTTTTGATCCAGGCCTTTTTAGGCCTGAGCCCCGCCTCACCTGTGGGGGATGGGGGGTGGCCACCCACCCCGGGCCCTTTTACCAAATCCCAGAAAGGCCCACCCGGAATAAGCGGACGGAAAACCCCTACAATAAAAAATTGTCAGCCCAACCTTTTTGTTACTGAAAACCTATGGTGTCAGCCTTCCTTTACCGAGTCCAGGCCCCTCATGACACGCCTTTTGCCCCTTTCCGCCTAAGGGCCCGCCCCCAAAGGAAAAGGACTCTTGGGGAAAAAATTTTTCTGCCGTAAAATATTCCCCCACTGTTCCAAAAAATTTTTTCCTCATATTTTAAATTATATATATAAATTATTTTTAAATATGTTTTTTTTTCATCTATAAGGCAATAAAAGGGGTATAAATTTTGTCCAACAAAATGGATATAAAAGATATAAAAGATGCCTCTGTTTCAATTTTTATGGTATTTACATACACATTCGGGAAAAAGTACCATTGGGGATGTTTTAAACCACCCAAAAACTATGGGAAATTTGGTTTTTTTGGGTTTTGAAAAACCCACCAAAAATTTTGTCCCCCAAAAATAAAGAAGATGAGGATTAAAGAAAGAAGAAGCTAACTATTACAGATAAAGCTAGTCCTTACATATAACAGTCAGAAGGAGCTGCTGGAAATTTAAAAACATACTGACTTTTTTGGATAGAAGTTTTTTAGCCCTGTACTTTTACAAAAAAAAAGTCTTGGGGTCTGCTTTCACCTGGTGGGTAAAAGGCTGCCCACCTGACTCAAAAAAAAAAACCAGAAAAACATGAATTTTCCCATTTTTACTGTAAAAGAGTCGCAACTAGACTACTAATCATTGTATGTACTTCAATACAGGGGTTTTCCAATTAAAATGTTCATGGAAATGAGCCGGAACAATGTCTTGGATATTGTAAAAGGCCCGAACCCTTTTTTCTACATACAAGGGTCCCAGGAAAGTCCAATTTTATGAAAGAAAATAATTTTTGTTTGAAGTAATGGGAAAATTGGGGTACCACTGTAAATAAAAACAAATGAATATTTTGTTTTATTTTTTGCGCACACCCTGTCTGTTTCTTCCTTCCTGTGGGCTCTGCACTATAATACCATGACAATATGCAGGATAACCATTTTTTTTCTTATATAAACTGCACAGTGTTAATCCTAGTGGATTTTATATACATTTGCTGCCAGAAGGTGTCCTGCATATCTATGTAAGGCCATGTCGCCACGGCACCAGTTTGCGACCGGTTTTTCAGATGGTTTGCGGTTTTGCAAACCGTCTGAAAAACCGGCCACAAACTTTTGCAAAAACATTGTACATGTTCATTCTTTCGTCCGTTTTTTGGACGGAATATGAACATGTCAATGGTAAGGGGAAGGGCTTTCTCCGCCCATCGCGGAGAAAAGCCGTCCCCCTGCGGCCGTGTGCACGGCACAAAACCAGGACAAATACCGGTCGGATAAACTGACCGGTATTTGTCCTGTGCCATGGGGACATGCCCTAACTATAAACACACTTACAATAAATCACGAAGAAAAGCGATCATGTGAACAGAACCCCAATTTATTTATTTTGCAAATCAATATTCACACAGGAATAAATCCAAGGAAAATCATTTACAGCCTCACAAAAGCTAAACTCCTTCAGAAGAACTAGCTAAACCAGATTATAAAAGCCTCCATACTTTAATAGATTTAATTTTCCACATGGTTTCCTTTTGTCTGGGTGGCTAACTGACAGAATTTATAACCCTCTTCCTTTCCCAGGCCACTGCAGTGTACCATTCAGCAAAGTATGCCTTAAAGTTTGTCTGTGTTACATGAGCAACATTTCATTCATTAGTGTTTGAAACACTTCAGCTGTGAAGGGGCTCCTAAATGCTACCACGTGTGACACTGCTGCAGAGCAGCGCCCGGCTCGGAGAGAACGCAGTCAGATCCTTTAATCATTGCCTAATGCTTACAGTAAACCTCACGCGGGATGCTTTAAATACAGTCACAACCCTGTTTGCTGTAAATTTTGAGAATAAACACATGCATGGATGACAGCTTCAAGATGCTACAGCAGCACCAAGCTGTGACATTTCACACCACTTCTGTTCATCTAAAGATATGTGGGAAACATGAAAACCATCAATCAAAGAATAGCCCTTCCCACAGAGAAATAATAGCCTGGACAATACACTGGAATAGGGTTACCCGCCTGGCAATTTGTAATCTCAGTAACATTCATACACATGCATACACACATTGGTTTACCATGTATTATAGAGTCCTGTAAATTGTATGATAATTTTTATAGATAATCTTGTCCGGCATATCTTTCCCACTCAAATGGACATAAAAACAGAATACAAAGAGAAATGGACTGAAATGGTTAATGTCAAGTGGCCCTTAGGCCAGGTTCACCTCTCTACTGCATGTTCTGTCCCAGATTCTGTCATAAAGATGGAACAAACAACAAAAGATTCTATTATATTCCAATGTTGATGTCCATCATGTTAAAGATCTGGCACCACTGTTCTTTTTGGATTTCTGTTCCTATAGTGGAACAGCAAATCAGAAATAGCAATGTAGATATAAACCTAGTCTAAGCCTATACACTGTAGAAGCAGTATTACACAGTATGTACCAATGTAGGATGTGCTTGCTAAAAGAGAGTAACAACATATTAAACTGTTGTAGGGGGGAAAAAAACAATAAAAAACACTAAGGACACAAAGTGCATAGAAAAATGAGCGGGTAATGTAGGAAAGAATGTCCTTAGAAATAAATTATGTCACCTGTCACCCAATATTTTATTTCATATATCTGCAAAACAGGCAAATTTTATGTTTTGGTTTGGCTATCTTTTAAGTTCCTAACGTTATTGGTGGTGGAACATTATTGGGGTGATTTTTTTTACCTACCATTTGACTTTATGTATGTGTTTTATGTACTTATTTATTTTGTGTTCTTTTGGATTTCCTTTTTCAAGGACAGATGGTAGACGTGAATTGGGGTTAGCCTACTGTGTGGCCGCCATTTTCGGGGTGAAAACTCTGATTGTAATAAGGTACGAGCGCATGGTGAGAACTTAAGGGACAGTAAGGATTCCCAGTACACCCGTCAATCTTGGATCAGTTGGACATCTGAGATGAGAGGTCATCCTTGTAATCCTTTTTTTCCCTTATTTCTAATATTAGTCTGATAAATATTGACCTCAATGTGACTGGTACCTTTGTGGAGCATATACATTTGGAATATTTTTAAGTATAAAATTAATAAACTTGTATTTTTTAATTGGAGCTTCATTGAAACTGTGACTTTGCTAAATTGGCTCTGAATGTGATTTATCTTTGATTTTCTGTGAATTTATGGCTATCTTTCACAGAATTTTATTGCTACAAATAATTTTCAATGTCTAAAACACAATTTTGTAAGAAACTTTATTTCATTTCTTCCATCTTCTCTTTTTGGGACTCCCCGACATGTAGTTTTGGGTCATACCTGTGAAGGATGTCACTCAGTCTCATGTTACTATAGGATCCTATGTTAAAAAAAAACGTATATCATGTGAAAAGAGCATTGACAATTATTTCAATTAATTATAATATTTTCAGGGACTATACAGTCTGTGTGCATATGGTTGGAGCTTCACAGTCATTACTATTGTTATATCATTAGAGCAGGGGATATCCTGAAGTTCTGAGGCAGGAAATTTATAAAACAAGCCTAGACTGTGTATGACCCATTTGCCAAAAATAATTTATATGGAATATTACCTTCTGTAACTGCACATGTTTTGTATGGAATTCTTTATACTGCTCTCAAGCTGCCCCATACCAGCATTAACTTTTGTAAGTAAATTGGCAACAAGCTACCTATAGGTCCCTAGGTAGAGCAGAGTTTCAGTACACAGATATTCAGCTTTGCAACATGCATTACTGTTTGATCCAATAGTACGTTATTATTATGATTATTTTGTCATATTATCTGAATGTTAAAGTTTAAAAGAGAACTGAATAACAAATACGAGATGAAAACCTGTATCCAAGAGATACACATACACACCTCATTAAGGCCTTGCTATGTGGTAAGGCCAAGCTACAGCTTCCAGGTCAAGCCACTTAGCCATTGGAAAGGGACTTCAGGAAAGTAACATAAAAGAGCCTTTCAAAGTGGAAGTACACAGTGACGTTTTTATGAGTAGCAGGCATGAGGGCTGTTGAACACTGAACAGCTCACAGTCACTTCCACAACCACTTCACAAAGAAAATGAACAGTACTGCAGAGAACATTCTTTAGGTGGGGACATTGTGAGGCTAAGGGAATTAGGGAAAGGTAAGAAAGTTCTGATCTGAACCCTTTGTGTTCTGATCTTTGCAGAATATATGCAGGGGCAGGTTTGGTTACAAATAATTGTTGAATTAAAGCATCAAAAAATATGTGGATAATAACTAATCTTATTGTCATACATGGAAATGAAATGTAGACAGATAGGACATATAAAACCTTTCTTACTTAAGTAGGTTTGTCTCATATTTTAGTGGTATGTGAGTGAACGTAACGAACGAACCAACTGCAGTCTACTTTTCATAATACACAGTAAAGTCACATTATTATGACCAGAAAAAAAGTGCACAAAACGATTAATTATCGTTAATTTTCTGTCTGGAAACTGAGCAGAAAAATGAACATGTTCTAAGTTTTTCGGACCGCCAGTGGTGTGAAACACCATCCAGCAGAAAATCCGCTCAGTGGGGAATGGATTTTCTATTAAAGTCTGTGTAGACGGGCCCTTACGGATCAATGGGCTAGAGTAATACGTAATAGGCTTGGTCATGCTGTTTCAACCGATATCGGTGACATACAACATATGTACCTGAATCTAAATGGATGCATTCATACCCAGATCGGTAGAGAGTACCTTCACGTGGAAGAGCGGGCCCAGAAAATGCCACAAAAACATTCCCCAGACCACAACACTGCCACCACAAGCTTGTGAGCTTCCAGCAATGGTTGCAGGGTATTAGTTATCTGATGTTTATTGCCTGACATGCCAACATCTATATCTGTTTGATGAAACAGAAAACATTACTCATTGAAGAAGACAATTCTTTGCCAATCAATGAAGGTCCAATTCTGATACTGCTGTATAAATTGAAGTCATTTCACTAGCAGAGGTGTATGGACTATCCATCCCCTTCAGAGCTCCATGCGCAGCAGGCTTGTTTAAAAAGCCTTGTACATAACTAGGTATATCAGTCAAATCAGAAACACTAATCCCTAGAGAGCACTGCATTAAATTATTGAAAATCGCTTTATTTACGACCAGTCATGAAATGCAAACATAAAATATCTTTTTTACTGTTGTCTACCCTGCATTACAATATATCACGCATACATTGCAGTACACTACATCATTGAGGAGTGAATGGCACTGATTATCTGTAAAAGGATTGATTAAACCGGACAGCAATTAAACTGTAAATTGGTCAAAATGTAAAGATCTAAGTGATTCTGAAAAGGGTCAGCTTGTGATAACTAAATGACTGGGTCAGAACATCTCCAATATGCCAGATCTTGTGGGGTTTTCCCAATATTCAGTGGTTAGTACCTACCAAAAGTGGTCCAAGGAAGGACAACCTGTGAAGTGGCAAAAGGGTCATGGAAGGCCGAAGACTCATTTATTTGCATAAGAAATTACGAAAAACCATCCAGCCTATGGGAGAGCTACTGTAGCAAAAAATACTGGAAGAGGTAAAAAGGTGCCACAGGTGGTGGGGACACATCTCATTTTGCGATGGGGTCCTCTGAATTCTAGTTATTCCTATGCCATCTACCTACACAGAATGCAGAATAACATACCCTGTGACACTGAAAGCAAACATGGGGTTAAGTATGGCAGAGGTTGTGCCTAGTCATAGGTGATTAAGTATATGCAGAGTTAGAGGAATTTCTGCTGGGTTTGTTGGTAGGTTGCCCTGGGATACCGCTGTGGGAGGTTGTCCAGTTATGGCCAGTAAATGGTTAACAGTCAGTATCAGATAGGTGGCCAATCAGAGGAGCCTACAGTGGAGGAGCCAGACAGACCGTAAGGAAGCTAGACAGTCAGCCCTGGACACAGAGATAAAGATGTGAGAGAGAAGATAGTGGGAGCTCAGTGGAGATGGGGTCAGGAGGCTGTGCCGAGTTGCTGCAGGAGGAGAGGTTGCCTATAAGCCTGCGATAGATGTCACCGGCTAGGATAGACACCCCACTCACTGTTGGCTCTAGGAACAGAAAGGGTCAGGAACAGAAGAGCTGTGACACAGGCAGGAACAGGGTGACTGTACAGAGAGCTGCTCCTACGAGAGAAGTAATTCCAGTCCGAAGTCTGTGGGGTGGCATCTCTAAGGAGGCGTTCACACGGCACAAGTGCAATAACGGTCATAATCTCAGGACACGGTTTTGCACTGTTTTTGTGCCGTGCGCACGGCCACCTGGGGCGGCTTTTCTCAGCAGTTTGCGGAGAAAAGCCCTCCCCCTTCGCATTACCATGTTCATATTTCGCCCAAAAACTGAAAAACCGACGGCGGGAAAACCCATGCAGTGGAGACTGCTGCATGGGTTTTCCATAGCGTCACATTTTAAAAGTTGCACCCGGTTTACAAACGTTTTTCAAAACCAAAAACCATCTGAAAAGCCGGGTGAAAAGCCGTGCCGTGGGGACAAGCCCTAAGGATATGTTCACATGGCTTATTTTCTAGTGTAATTGCATGCGTACTGCGCTTAATATGCGGTGAAATGTGCGCCGCAATTTTGGTAATTTATAGCTCTCGATTGTTAGCGGTGAATACGCGCTGCTGACAATGCATGTCTATGTGGCCGGTGCCCGGCCTACCCCCCTACCCCCCCCCCCCCGTGTTTTGGAGTTAGCGCGTGGTTCCAAAACACCAGGCATATTGCAGCACGTACTATATGCGCTACAATAAGCCGTGTGAACATAGCCTAAGAGGCCTGAATAGAGGCCTCTTAGTATGCCAGAAAAGCTACTTGGAAGGTGTGTGGCCAGTGTGGGGTTGACCAGAGTAAGTCCCCCAGTGGAAGTGTGGCTGCTTTGAGGAAATGTACCCTTGCCTGGTGTTCTGCTGAAGGAAGTGTACTGTAATCGTTTACATCAGCATGGTCTGCATGCTCGAATATAATAGAACTGTTTTAAAGACACTTTGTAACTTATCAGGAAACACCATGTTAGGAACTAAGAGAATATGTCTGTCCAAAAAGAGATTAATACCATTTCCTTCCTCTCTCAACTTCGTTTGCTTGTCTTTTAATAGAATATTGGGCCTCTGATTCCCCCTCCATTCCTATGTCACCTATCACTTGCCTGTTGCTTGTTGAATGACACTTGAAGCTTTATTAGAATATTGAAGTAGTGCAGTGTGTAATATCGAGTGTATGTATGCATGTATAATGTACTCTTGCCATGCCCATGATGTATCACAGTTTTACATATGTTTGCATTTAATGCCTGTTTGTAAAAAGGTTTTTTTATGAATCATAGTGTTATCTACAGATAGGTACCCCTAAGTCATATTTTTAAATCTTTTTAATGGGTCAACATTTACTTGCAAGCAGTGGCGTAGCGACAGTCATGGTGAATTCACTAACAGAGTTCAAGAAGGGCTTGGATGCATTTCTGGAGCGTAATAATATAACAAGTTATAGTGACTAGGATTCTGAAGAAGGTCTGGATACAATTCTAGATGTAAGTAATAACAAAGTTATAGTGAACTAGGATTCTGGAGGGGGGATGTTGATCAGGATATATTCCGATTGCAAGTTTGGAGTCAGGAAGGGAAATTTTTTCCCTACCATGACGGAACAATTGGCTTCTACATCATGGGGTTTTTGCCTTCCTAATGGATAAAACTTTTAAGGGGCTGTTTACACGGCAGTGGACAAATACCGGCCGGCTTGCCGGCCAGTACTTGTCCTGTTTTGCGGCCCTGTTCCCCTCGGTCCGCTGGGGGGGGGGGGGGGGGGGGGGGGGCGGGGGCCGGCTTTTCTCCGCGATTGAGCTGAGAACAGCCTCCCCCCTCTCATTGAGCTGCACTGTTCCGTCCGGAACCGGGGTGGATGAATTTGTGCATGGTTTCAAATGTTTTGTCGCCGGTTCCGCGGACGACAAAAACGGGCCGCGGCGGAGAAAACCGTGCAGTAGGGACTGCTGCAAGGGTTTTCATAGTAGAAAACAATTGTGCTCATTTTCGGCTGGTTTTTCAGGCGGGACTGGAAAAACCGGTGAAAACCCGTGGCCAAAGGTGGGGACATGACTGAACACTCTTAGCAGCTCTTGAAACAAAATGGGCTGAATGGATGGGACGTATGGTTCTTTTTTCAGCCTGACAAACTATGTAATACTGTACAGGGTCGCAAGGGTCGCTATTGCGACGGGCCCACTGAGCAGGGGGGGCCCCACGGCACCCTCAGCAACAGAGCTTGTGCTTGCGATAAACATGCATCGAAACAGCAGCCGCACACGCTCTGTTAGAGAGGACAGGAGATGAGGGAGGGGGAGGGAGAGCTCCGTCTCCAGCGTCCCAGGCGGAAACACTTCACTGTGCATCAAGAGAAGCACAGCTCAAACTGACTGCAGCTCTGTAGTGATTACACGTAAGTGTAAACACTAGCACCACTTTATTTGTTATAATACATAATGTATCATATAGTATAGTACACATACACAACCTATAGTGTGTGTTCTGTGATGTGTATGTATTATGTACACATGGAGACTGGCCAATGTGGCAGCATTGCTGGTTTATAGTTCTACAGCATTGCTGTGGGATACAAGTACCGCTTACCACAATAAATATGCTTTTAAGTTTTGATTTGCTGTGGTATGCTGGTAAGCTTTGTGCGCTAGGTCCAGGGACCCATTTCTCCTGTATAGGCTGAGGCACACTAGTGTTCCACCACCTCCCCCCTGGACTCTGCTGACCTCGGTTACAGCAGCTCTTGATTGACGGCCAGGTGGAGGGAAACACCTTGTCAGCCCCTGGTATTGTGGTTCCCCATTCACAACCCTTTACATTTTACCGGGCTTTTGCCAAGCGTGGGGTTCGGAGCTGAGCAGTCCCGATAATTATATGGTGAAACCTCCAGGGTCAGGCATAGCTGTCACCTTCCTGGTCCTCTGTCACACCTGTAAGTACAGCTAGGGGGAAATTTAGATTAATTACTTACTGTGGTCCACCCTACTGCATGCAACTGTTAACTTCCGGTGTCAATAGGGTTCAGGTTTAACAGGCCAGCATTAAATCATCATTGGAAATTTGCTGTACATGAAAAAAAAACATTTATTCTCCCGCCACAAGTCCCAAATCGGGGGGGAAGTCTCTCCACAGAATCCGGGTGTGGATTCGTGCTTTAAGGGTCCTTCAACGCCCCCTCATGTGAGGCAACACCACCAGAAGTCTCCACAGTTTTACTAGGGGCGGTAGGTACTCTTTGGTGTCACACCATGTACTACTTAGGACCCCTTTAACCATGTCCCGTGAAGAGTTAGGGTCAACCAGGCTGGCGTTGCACTAGAGATGACACAAACTCCCTGAGTTCAGTAGACGAGTTACCGGGTAGTCGTTCACTTGTATGTGACACAGCTGCTGTTCATTTCTGCACAGTCTTGGCGGAGCACAGGGACGTGCCCAATTATACGACCTTACGCATAGACTGAGTCACTTCCATATACTTTTTTTTTTATATTCCGTTTAAGGGGACAGTTTGCGGGCCCATTTGGCCAGGTCCATGACACCGCAAACATATGACAGGCATGGTCACATTGAGACTCCGGCCTGTGCCGGGCCTGTCCATTTGGGACCTTCCCTCTCCATCAGAACCCCCTCTGGGCCACCTCCTTTGGGACACTCTTTACCCCTTTGATAAGGACAGTCCTTACCAGCTCATTCGGACGACTTGCTGTTACCGGAGCGTCTGAGGGCCATGAGTACGTTGCAGTATATCTCAGTGGCCTTGTACCTATCGACTAGGTTAAGGAGGTGCTCCGCCATCTTTGGGGTCACCTTGTCTTACCCGCAGCGCTGGATCCTCCGGAGGCTACGAGTGGATAAACTTATCCAGGGGGACACCTTCTCGACCATTGCGCAGGCGTAGATTCCTCCGGATGTAGCACATTTTTTACCAGTTGTACCAGGTCCATACATTTGGGATCGAAGCGGTAAGGTGCTCAGAGAAGGTCCAGTTATGCACCGGCGGGGCCCGCATCAAGGGATGTTCACTCCTAAGCGAGCCAGTAATCTCGCCTTCAACTTGGCATTGTACACGAGGCGTCCTGCTCGCTGAGGGTCAAAATACGCCTTTTGAGATTCCCAGTCAGAAATAGGCGCCAATACCTCGCCACCAGTGTGCCAATGGGAGGCGCTCTCTGCTCTGCAACCCTTTCAAAAGAGGCAAGGTAGGCCTCGTACGTAGTCCGTGAGCGTCATCTTAATGTAGCGACATTGGACGGCAAGGTAACGGGGGTGGGGGAAGAGGACTTGACACCTCTGCACACTTTGCTGCACACGGTTTGTACCTGCTCCCTGCAAGCTGGCGGTTGATGTGCTGTGTTCCTGCAAGTCAAGTCGGACTTGGACTCCTCTATTTGCAGCGCGTTGGTTTAAGCTATGGGGCCCGCATGGCCTCCCTTCCCCTTCCAACAATGCACTTTATGCTGACTTGGTGTCATCAGCTGGAGACTGCTGTTGGCCTGGATGAGTTGCATATTCCAAGTTCGTCCTTATTGGAACCCGTGTATGGTTGGTGTGTAGTAGTTGGTGGGTTCAAGCTTTCTATCCAGGTACATTGGTTTTCTAGCCAAGTTTCCACGAGACGTTGCCTAGCAGCGGTCACTGCAATCAAAAACACGTGTGTATGTCTCTTAAGGTTGAGTTGCCCCGCATCCGATAGCACCATATGTGGAGGTTTAGCGTCAGGTAGGCAAACTGGGGATTCCAAGACAGAGACAGTGGAACACGGAAAATAGTTAAAGCTCCAGGCGCTGGCTTGAGTTTTATTCAGCAGCACAGTAACAAAAACCCAAAAGCAAGTCTTGACTTCAGGCTAAACAGAAAATAAAACGCTTCTGAACTCGGAAACTGAGCGCTAGTACACACAGGTTTATCCCTCACTATGATTAGTTGCAGACAGCAGTCTGTTATACACTGCATGGTTTGTTTCCAACAGCAGACACCCAGCACCCAACAGCCTGTAGTTCAGGCTTTATTCAGGCCTGAGCCCCGCCTCAACCTGGGGCGTTGGCGAGTGTGCAACACCACACCCGGCCTACTTTGACACTCAAGGAAAAGCTCGACCCGGTCACAAGCGGATTGGGAAGCAGCTTATACTAAACAACATGTCAGTTGCTAGTGCATATCTGACACCAAGGGACTGTCGGCTTCCCTTCACCGAGTCAGGGCCCCTCGGTGACACCACGCATGTGCCCAGGTACCACCTTAAGCTGCATAGGAGAGTATCTTGGGGAAATATATCTTCCGCCCACTATTCCCCCTGTCATTTGTCTCACAATATATATATATATTATGTATATATATATATATATTTCTTTATATATATATATATATATATATATATATTGTATGTGGGGGTGTATTTGTATTTTTATATAATGTGTGTCTTATTATGTGTGTGTGTATATATATATATATATATATATGTGTGTGTGTGTGTAAATATATGTGTGTGTATAGATATATAGATATATAGATATATATATATATATGTGTGTGTTTGTGTGTATATATATACCACTCACCGGCCACTTTATTAGGTACACCATGCTAGTAATGGGTTGGACCCCCTTTTGCCTTTAGAACTGCCTCAATTCTTCGTGGCATAGATTCAACAAGATGTTGCAACGATGCTCAATTGGTACCAAGGGGCCCAAAGAGTGCCAAGAAAATATTCCCCCCCCATGACACCACCACCCCCAGCTATACCGTTGATACAAGGCAGGATGGACCCAAATGCTTTCATGTTGTTGACGCCAAATTCTGACCCTACCATCCGAATGTCGCAGCAGAAATCGAGACTCCTCAGACCAGGAAACGTTTATTCCAATCTTTTACTGTCCAATTTCGATGAGCTTGGGCAAATTGGAGCCTCAGTTTCCTGTTCTTGCGGGAAAGGAGTGGCACCCGGTGTGGTTTCTGCTGCTATAGCCCATCTGCCCCCAAAGTTCGCCGTACTGTGCGTTCGAGATGCTCTTCTCCCTACTTTGTTTTTACGGGGTGGCTATTTGATTCAGTTTTGCCTTTCTATCAGCTCGAACCAGTCTGCCCATTCTCCTTTGACCTTGGGCATCAACAAGGCATTTCCGCCCACAGGACTGCCGCTCACTGGATGTTTTTTCTTTTTCGGACCATTCTCTGTAAACCCTAGAGATGGTTGTGCGTAAAAATCCGGAGTTCAGCAGTTTCTGAATTACTCAGACCGGGCCCTTCTGGCACCAACAACCATGCCACGTTCAGAGGCACCCCAAATCACCTTTCTTCCCCATACTGATGCCCGGTTTGAACTCCCAGGAGATTGTCTTGACCATGTCTACATGCCTAAAAGCACTGAGTTGCCGCCCTGTGATTGGCTGATTAGAAAATCAGTGTTTACGAGCAGTTGGACAGGTGTCCCTAAGATTGTGGCCGGGGAGTGTATATATATTTATTATATATATATATATATATATATATATATTTATATATATATTGTGTGTGTGTGTATCTTTGTGTGTGTATATATATGTGTGTGTATATATTAGTGTGTGTGTATATATGTGTGTGTATATATGTGTATATAGGTGTGTGTATATATGTGTATGTGTATATATATGTGTGTATATATGTGTGTAGCTACAGGGGTCACAGCAGCTGGGCCCCTGAGCCAAGGAGACTAGAAGCCCCCTCGCCACACCGCAGTATCACTGGGTCAGGTCACATATAGCCAGTGATACCGCGCTCACAGCTGCACCCTCCCCGTTCAGGCAATAGCTGAGGCAAAGCACCCCACAACATTTTTATTTGCAGCTGAGAGGGACAAGAGTGAGCAGACACTGGTTGAAATTCATTTTCTTCTATTGGACAATTTCATTTAATAAATATAATTTTCTGCATCGCGCTACACCACAGACATCCGCAACGCCAAGTAGGGAACCTGTTGTTGAAGTACTGGCCAACAGACGGCGTCTGGGGGTAGGTGGGGCCCAAGCTAAAGTTTTGCACCCGGGCCCCTTAGTCTCTAGCTACGCCCCTGCTTGCAACGTAGCTGTCTGGTGAAGAGCGAATTTGCAGACATTTTACCAGGGAGCACTGCCTTTAAACAGGTTTTCTCACTACAACGATTAGCTTTAAAAATGTAGGGACAAGCAATTGAAGACTTTTTCTAAATACATTGGTCTTTTGACATTGCACTGGTTAGGAGATGACAGGGATTTTATCTGCTCTGAGTGCACACAGGTTACCCTTCCAGGACATAACAATCTTCTCTAATAAGATTAAATTAACTAGTTTGTGAAAAGCACTTGTTTTCAAACCTCAGAATTCCGTAGCTTTTGTTTACAGGGAATTTAATCTTCTGCATGTATGCCAGTGTAACAGCTCAGCTAGTTACAGAGGAACTAAATATGCTAATCACTGCTATAGAACCACCAATAGCCTGACTACAAAGGGTAAGAAAGTGTGAGTCTTAAACTGCCTGTGGCTCTGTGAAACAGCATGGTGAGAAAATCCATTTTAAGACTTACTGCACCAGCTGGATCTAGATCAGGAACTAGTATCCTCTAAGAGCGAAGTACCTTGAAAATACAAAACTCTAAATACATATGTCTTTATTTAGAGATCAGTTTCTTCCAAAAACAATTATTAACATCTAAGGTCAGTAATCTTCCATTAAATTACGCCTGTACACTGCTTGCTAAACAACATAGAGAGTGAAAAGACCCCAGGGAGCATTGTAAGAAAAAGGATAAGCCTCAAACTTAATTCTCACTGCCACATGGAAAAGGCATCAATGGGGATATTCTCAAGGAAACAGATGGAAAAGGAAAAGATTCCTGTGAATGTAGTTTAAGATTTACATTATCCTCCATGAACTTCCATGTAGTCCCCATGTTTATATAATTTATCACTATTTCCTTACACCATTCAGATTAGGAAGCCCGCATGAGCTCATGTCCTTGTTGTTAAATATCAGCCTGAACCCCCTCTCCTTTAAAGGGAAACTCATATGAACACAAAGGACAACTATGGAGCAGACTGACAGAATAGCTGAACATAACCTCTGACCTTTTTAATGGGAGTCTGGCATCCTTCTAACAATAAATAACTGATGTCAAGTAGGGTAACTCTTTAACTAAGAAGACAAAGAGAATTGAATGTTTCACTTTCATTTTTCACAGATTATTATTCTGGGGACGCAGACTGTAGGAGTTTGACAATTTAGCTAAAAACAAAGGATTTCACATACATTAAAGGGGTATCCCCATCTCAGATATTAAAGACACATTGACAAAATATATCTTAAATGTCAGGTGCTAGCAGTAGAGGTGCAGGGGTGCCAATAGGGCAGTACAGGCAGTACTCCTGTCAGGGGCCCTGATCAAAAATGGGCCCACTTATGTGTTAAAAAATAGGAAGTAGTAATAGGTGGGGGCCCCATTTGATTTGGCTGCATGGGGCCCTGAAACGGTTAGTAGATTACTGATGACAGCCCTGTGGAGGTGGGACTTGCACCTGTCATGAGAAAGTGGGAGTTTCAATTGGCTGTTTGCATGCTTGGCCAGTGCACAAACAAGGACAGAACTAAGGCAAACTCTGTTCTCCATATAGATTGTGCAGATGAGAGATACTGGCTTGGCTAAAATCCTTTTTGCTTTCTCAAGACTCGGTGGGTCAAAAGCAAATTGAGGATTTGTTACATCCAACAGAGGGCGCTGTGGGCTTCTCAGCCCCTTTCCCATAATGCCTTGTGATCTCCATATAGATAGGCATTTATGGTGTATCCTGATATATTAAAAGTATGCAAATGTAAGCAAATAATTATCCATGCATGAAAAATGAAACTAATCATTAAAATGCAAAGAGTTCCACTTCTGCATTTAAACCATTTGGTATCAACGTATTTAAATTAAAAATCCATTTGGTTTCCACACAAGACATTTTCTTCAATTAAATCACCTTTTTTCCAATCTAGCGATATTTTTCGATACCAAAAAAGGCCGTATTTAAAATTCCTCCCCTATGAACAGTGAAAAAATGTTTGGATAGTGGATGTCCCAGAAATCCTTGTTTAATATTATAAAAGGTTTCCCTTAAAGGGGTTTTGCCACGATGTAATGTTGACGTGGGATCCTCCAAAATAGGTATTTAATCACTTTTCTAAATATATGTGAATACAAAAATTGCAGTCTGAGAGTGCTACAGGCTGCCTTACCTGCCCTTAGTTACTTAAAAGCTTCTATTAGATACGACCTGACAAGAGCTGCTGGCTGGGCTTGCACAGATCCCACTTCTTATCTGATGAGAGGGAGCTGAAGAAGCTTTCAAGGCACCGGGTAGAAATAGGTTGTCTTTTGTATACAGAATCCACTAGTTGTAGTGTGATTATCTGAATAGATCCCTGCTTTATCTGATGACAGAGAACAGGAAGAAGCTTTCAAGCTGCTGTGGAGAAAAGGTGTTGTCTTTTGTATACAGAATCCACGATTTTGAGTGTGATTATTTTAGTGAACATGTAAAACAATCACTTATGCAGGCTCTGTGCTCTGGCAGTCTCTCTCTCTCTCTTTCAGCTCAGCATGGCTTGTTTACATTTGATTCTTAACAGATAAGGCACTTCCTGGCGAAACCCCTTTAAATGGATAGGAAGAGCCCTGTTTGTGCGGCCCACATACATCTTTTTACATGGGCAACGGACACTATATCAACCCTTTAGTGGAACAAGTATTACATTTTGTTATTTTAAATTGTTTGTTGCCTTTTGTATCCAAAAATTCCAATGTTTTGGGGTTATGTTTACAATATTGGCAGGCATAGCATAGCAAGGCATAACAAGGAAAAAAGCCAGATTTCAATTTTTTTTGCCATTTTGACCCATTGTCTAATTCATTTCTAATATTCTTGATTGCAGGGGCTAAAATAAATCTCAGGCGCGGAGACTGTATAGTGTTTTGGAGAGTATCTATCCTATTTTTCTGCAATTAGTACTCCAAGCTGCCTTTGATTATTTATTATTTTTTTTAATTGACATAATTACGAATGAGATGAAAGTAAATGATTTATGGTGGGATCGGAAAGATAGGATATGTTATGTCCAAAGCTTTTTTCATCTAAAATGGAATCCTTTAGAACAAGACATTAAAGAAATAAACTCGGGTAGGGATATTCTTAAAAATCTAGAAAAACTTCTAATAGATGAAATGAGAGACTTATGGGAAGTTGCCTCATTAGAAAAATATTTGGAAAATGATATTATTCCCAGAGGTTTAGCTGTATATAGAAACTTAGCTGGAAATTTTGGAGATAGAAATAATGTACAGGAGTGGAACAAAATGTCCACACCTTTTCAGTGAAAACAGTTCAATTTATTATTAATAAAAGAAAGGAACATCTAAAAGAAATCCGTTATAAAATTGTTGAATTATTTGAAAGATTGAAACTTATCAAAAAATTAAAAAATAATGTGTCAATATAAAGGAACATATAAGAATAAAAGAATTAGGAATTATCGATAAAAAAAATCAACAAATTTCGTAGGGACAAAGTGCCCTTTGAAAACAAAGGGCGACATGTATGATCGGCTTTTCGCCCGTTTTTTGGCGTATACTGCGCCTCCCAGCCCGAATCCCGCTGTCGGACGCGGGGATTCAGTGTTAGGCGCAGTGTTCACCACTTTCGGCTGCGCCCCGCATGAAGGGGCGGGCAGTGGGCACGGTGTGGGCGCGGGGTAGGCGTTCCGGGGCGGGACGCGGCGCGCTCGTATACTCCGAGGTATGTACGATGGCGAGTCGGCAAAGCGAGGCGCAGTGCAGCGCTCAGCAGCTCCGACAGGCAGACCAGGTTTTTTTTGGTCTAAATGCTCCGACAGAGGCGAAGTGAAGCAGGATCCGAACATGCGGGAAAAACAGATAGAAGATCGCGACAGAAATCTCGGCGCTCCCGCTCCGTGCAGCAGGAGTATGATTCCGAAAAAAAATCACCTTTATAAAGGCGGAAACATTGTCAGAAAAAGAGCTGAACTTTAAAAAATTTAAAACATAATTAAAAAAAAAAAAACACTTTCCAAAACTCTAGAACGGCGCAATATCAAGAATTATGATATTGGAAATTGCCGGCATAAACCGACCAATCACAATAGGAGCGACAGTGAACCATTAAAACCTATGGGGAAGGATTGACCAATCAGAATCCACGGCGGGATAATTCAAAATACAGTAAAAAGACAGAAAAGAGCTGATTGGTTGAGCTAGCGGGTGCTTGGCTATCCCAGCCAATCAGAGCTCGAGCTAATTCTCCATTTATAGTCTATGGAGAGAGGGGGCCAATGCAATCTCGGCGCTCTGCGCCGTGCGGCATGAAGTATTAATCCAAAAAATTATTTTTATTAAGTGTCAAACTTTATCAGATAAAGAGCCGAACACTTCTTTACAAATTAAAAAGTTAAAAACCCCCGAACAACGCGTTTGTCGCCGAGACCGGCGCTACATAGGGAATTGCTATAGAGAGAATTGCCGGGATATACAGTAATTCAAATTGTTTAAGCTATTCTCATTGGTCGGCAGAAGCCAGCCAATCAGAATAGGAGCGACAAAGACCCATTATATCCTATGGAGAAGTTTGGACCAATTCAGAATAGGAGCGAAGTGGCCCATTCTAACCTATGAAGGGATTAACCAATCAGAATAGGAGCGACAAAGCCCCAATTTATCCTATGGAGAAGTTTGGACCAATCAAAATAAAGGGGGGACGTTCAAAATACAGTAAAAAGACAGAAAAGAGCTGATTGGCTGAGCTAGCGGTGGCTTGGATATCCACCCAAAATCAGAGCGCGAGCTACTTCTCCCATTATAGTCTATGGGAGATGGGCGCTCTGAAATCTCGGCTCTCAGCGCGTGCGGCATGAAGTATGGAAAAAAAAAAAATCATTTTTATTAAGTGTAAAAACAATTATCAGATAAAGAGCAGAACCCTTCTTTACAAATTAAAGCAGTTAAAAACCCGAACAACGGTTTGTCGCCGAGATCGGCGCTACATAGAGGAATTGCAATAGAGAGAATCGCGGGAAATACAGTAATTCAAATTGTTTAAGCTATTTCATTGGTCGGCATAAACCAGCCATAAAGAATTAGGAGCGACAATGCCCCATTATAACCTATGGAGGAAAATTGACCAATCAAAATAGGAGCGACAATGTCCCATTATATCCTATGGAGAAAAATGACCAATCATATTCAAAGGCGGGACAGTTCAAAATACAGTAAAAATGCAGAAACGAGCTGATTGGTTGAAGCGGCGGGGGCTTGTCCAGCTTAGCCAATCAGAGCGCGAGCTACTTTCTCATAGAGTTCTATGGGGAAAAAAAAATTCCCCATAGAACTCTTATCATGTTTATTTCTTTTTTTTCGTTGCACCCATACTATTGATCCTTGGCTAACGGAAATAAAGAAATAAACATGATTTTATTGATTTAATATTTTTTTTCGTTACCCCCATATTATTATTCATTTTATATACACATCAGGACCACTTCTTTAGTCTTATCATTTGATTTCGGCCGTGTACAGTTTGATTTCAGATTGCATTAGAAAACCCATGGGGAGCGTCGCTCGCTCCCCCATTGGTCCAAATAACGGCGCACTTTTTTAACTTAGCCAATCACAGAGCACGCTCGGGAATTTTTTTCCCCCATAGAAACTCTATGAGAAAGTAGCTCGCGCTTGATTGGCTAAGTGGACGAGCCCCGCCGTTTTAACCAATCAGCTCGTTTTTTGCATTTTTACGGGTATTTTGAACTGTCCCGACTTGGAATATAAATTGGTCAATTTTTCTCCATAGGATATAATGGGACATTGTCGCCCCTATTCTGATTGGTCAATTCTCCTCCATAGGTTATAATGGACATTGTCGCTCCTTTTTTTGATTGGCTGGCTTCTACGACCAATTAGAATAGCTTAAACAATTTGAATTACTGTATTTCCCGGCAATTCTCTCTATTGCAATTCCCTATGTAGCGCCGATCTCGGCGACAAACGCGTTGTTGGGTATTTAACTGATTTATTTGTAAGAAGTGTTCGGCTCTTTATTGATAATGTTTTACACTTAATAAAATGATTTTTTGATTAAACTTCATGCCGCACGGCGCTGAGAGCTGAGATTGCATTGCGCCCATCTCTCCATAGACTATAATGGGAGAAGTAGCTCGCGCTCTGATTGGCTGGGTTAGCCAAGCCACCGCTAGCTCAATCAATGAGCTCTTTTCTGTCTTTTTACTGTATTTTGAATTATCCCGCCGTGGATTCTGATTTGGTCTAAAACTTCTCCCTAGACTAGAATGGGTCTCTGTCGTCCTATTCTGATTGGCTGAGCTAGCCAAATCCCCGGTAGCTTAAAACCAATCAGCTCTTTTCAGCATTTTTACTGTATTTTGAACTATCCCGCTGTGGATTCTGATTGGTCTTAAAACTTCCCCATAGGTTTTAATGGTTCACTGTCGTCCTTTTTCTGATTGGCCGGTTTATGCCGACCAATCAGAATAGCTTTCTGAAAATTTTAATTACTGTATTTCCCGGCAATTTCCAATATCCTAATTCTTGAATTAGGATATTGGAAAGTGATTTTGTTTTATGTATTTTTTTTTATTAGGTTTCAGCTCTTTTCCTGAGAATGTTGAACGCCTTTATAAAGGCGAATTTTGATTCATACTCCCCATGACATGTGGAAAGATTTCTCCCGTTCCAGCTGTCTCGCTCGGAATGTTTTTTTGGCGCAGTCCCGCACGGTGCTAAGTCCCGCACTGGCCCCTGTCCCCGCACTGTGTCCACACACACTGGCGAGGCGCAGGGAACTTTCCCGCATGTATGAGTGCGCTACTCGGCGGCAATCATAGGCGCAGCCCCGCACGCGCCTCAGTCCCGCACTTTCGCCCAAACACTGGCAGGCACGGTGGACTTTTCCCGCGATGTATGCCGCACTACCTCCGGCACCGAATCATTTGGCGCAGCCCCCCACTGCGCCTCGGACCCGCACTGCGCTAAAACACTGGCGAGGCGGACTTTACATGCTATGTTGAGCGCGCCGGCCCCGAAATAAATCAGGCGCAGATTCCGCCGGAAAACTGGCGGAAAGGTGCGCCCCGACCCGGCGGGATTCATACATGTGGCCCAAAGTGTCCATATATTGAGAACTTAGAGGAAAATGAGATGCAGAGTTATAATCTCTCCAAATTTTCTGAGTATCAGTCATTAGATGAATATCACAATGGTAATCACTGTAGTAATGTGGATGTCATTTCTAGCATTGATCCAACCAATTCTATGTATAGTTATCTACCAATAACTGGAAATAGAACAAAGGACAATTCTGTAATTAGACGGGTGATTCCATTATCTCCCCATATAGAAATTCTAGAAAAACCAAATATGGAAACTATAAATTGATAGAAGCCCCCACATAATCGAGATTTATGGAATAATTGTGTACTCGATAATTTTTGAAGAAGAGATATCAAACATTGACATCCTGGTGGAGAATCAATATCAGTGTTTGGAACTTTCATTTGAAGATTTAAGTGACACTTCATTCCACAGTGATTCAATAAAAAATAGAACAACTCAAGAATCGTGTGAAACTATAGCAAAACGATCTGAGAATTTGAATGAAAACTGGGATTCTAATCATAAAAAACATCTATTAGGTAATCAAAAGATAACTAATAAACATCAAAAGAGAAATGTAAAAAGTATAAAACCAATAGTACGGAAAAAACACAGCAATCAGGATTTTTTTAACGTAAAGGAAAAAGGAAGAAGGGTACAAGGGGAGGAAACTCTCCGAAAAAGGAAATAAATAAAATCAGTATAAGTGGAGTAACTACTAATAATAAGGACCAAAAAATTTTAAATTTAAGTCAATATGTACTAAGAGAAAGTGAGGAAGCCGTATTACGCAAGGGCTTAAAATTTGCTCCGTCTTTCCAATATAATTGCTGTGATGCATATTTTGGTTTAAAAAAAATTCATGTGTAATTTAGCCCTCCAAAATATTTTTTTTAAAAATCAAAATTTAAAATTGATGGAGAAAGATTGAGTGATATTACATCATCTACATATGTAGACACCAACTTATCTAACAAATCTAAATTTAATCTTCTTAATGAGTATACTGAATCATTGTAAACCTTTAAAAACATGGTCACTTTAGATCTTAGAAAAATTGGCAAGAAAAAATGTAAATCTAGGAAATATTTCAAAGGACATTTGATTAAAATGTAAATTAAAGCTATTTCCACACTATGCAGAAATAATGATATTATTATACATCCGGCAGATAAAAAGGGAGGTATTGTTATCTTAGATCAATCAAAATATCAAGAAGAATCAAAACGGATTTTGTCTGATGTAAGGACACACCGTCCCCTCAAGAAAGATCCAACTATGCAATTTACTTTATATCTAAAACAATTGGCTACAGAAGGATTAGAAAAACTCTGGATAAAAACACTGGGGCCTCTTTTCAAAGTATGACCACTGCAGAACATCTCACCCTCCAGTCGGCTTGCTTTCACTCTGTCTAATATCCCTTGGTCTGATTAAGACTTAATATAACTGTACCTTCCTGTCCCCATCCCCGGCTGTGTGTGTTTGTTTTTAAGTTTACCATTTCAAATTTAAATTTGCCTTGTATCCTCCCCCCCTTGCTAATTACCTATCCCAACCTCACCCCTCTTGTTTAATCCTTGTATGCAGATTGGGTTTTAATTCAGTATAAAAGTCCTTGTAGTGGGTCATACCTTGACCTTGGTCATGTTGGGGCCTCTTTTCAAAGTACGGCCAATTTTCTAAGTACAAGGATGAATTAAAACCAGAATTTAAACCAGGATTAAACAAGGATCGCTACAGGTACCTGCAACTTCTCCTTTTCGCTTCCACTTACAACCTCACAGCCTGCCACAGTCACTGACCATGCTTTTCCTGTCCTCCATCATCTCAACCTCCATATTCCTGAAATTGATTGCCTATCCCCATACTCCTCTGCTGGGCAATGAGCTCTTCATCTCCCCCTGCATTTTACCCTCTCATCTGTCTGCTGCCACTAACCTGTATCCCACTATCCATGCCTTCCTCACCAAACAGACCCAGCCGACTTACTGTCTATCTTACTCCCACCTATTAACCCTCTCTCTGCTCCTCCTAGCTGCTGGGGACATATCAACAAACCCAGGGCCCCCTCAGCACATTCCCACTATTGTATCTCTGGCTGCTAACAGACCTGTTTCTACACACTCCCATAACCCTTCAAACTTAAAAATTATTACTTTGAGCCCTCCTTCTCCTATTTCTCTCTCTGGAGCTCTCTGGAATACACGGTCTGTATGCAACAAACTCTCCTACATACATGACCTCTTTATATCACGTAACTTATCATTCCTTGGTCTGACGGAAACCTGGCTGACGCCCCCTGACACGGCCTCTCCAGCTGCACTCTCCTTTGGTGGTCTCCACTTTACACATGCTCCCCACCCTGGCAACAAGCATGGCGGAGGTGTTGGCCTTCACCTTTCAGACACCTGTTCCTTTTCCCCCACTCCCTCGCTACCTTCTCTCACCCTCCCCTCCATTTAGGTGCACTCTATCCGCATCTACTCCCCCACCAATCTCCAAGTGGCGGTCATCTACCGACCGCAAGGCCCTGCCACCACCTTCCTTGACCACTTCGCCTCCTGGCTTCTCCACTTTCTTTCGACTGATATCCATAATGGGTGACTTTAACCTCCCCATCGACACACCCCACTCTGCTGCCAGCAAACTCCTCTCACTCTCCTCTTCCTTTGGCCTCTCCCAGTGGACCTCTGGAGCAACTCATAAAGATGGACACACACTTGACCTCGTCTTCACCCGCCTCTGCCCCCTATCTGACTTCTCTAACTCTCCACACCCTATATCTGACCACAACTTGCTCACCTTCTCCACCATCTCCACCCCACCTGCTCCTCCTGTCTCACATCTAGTGCACCCCCGCAGGAACCTACAAAACCTTAACCCTCGCACTCTCTCTGACTCTCTTGCACCTCTCTCTACCATATCCTCATTTGATGACCCTGACACAGCCACTACTTTCTACAACCACACAATCTCCTCCACACTCGATTTGGTCACCCCTCTCACACACAACAGAACCCGCAAAATCAACAGACAACTCTGGCACACAGAATCCACCAAACAGCTGAGGCGAGCTTCCAGAATTGCTGAACGCCGCTGGAAGAAAACCCGCTCCACCAATGACTTCACCACATACAAACAATCACTACACACATTTAAGTCTGCACTCACTACCGCCAAACAGGATTACTTCACCAATCTCATATCCTCTCTGTCTCACAACCCCAGACAACTTTTTCACACCTTCAATGCTCTCCTCCGTCCACCAGCACCTCCTCCCCCATCTCTCCTATCAGCGAACGATTTCGCCACTCATTTCTTAAATAAGATCAACCGCATCCGAGAAAGCTTCACCCCACTATCCCCTTCGCCCACATCCATGCCTGCACAGTCCCCACCGCCACCCCTTCTACCTTCACCTTGCACTTCCCCCTAACTTGCTTCTCCACTGTCACTCATGACAAGCTCTCCTCTCTACTCTCCAAATCCAACCTCACTACCTGTAACCTTGATCCACTGCCATCCCACCTCATCCCTGACCTTAGTGCTGTTATCATCCCAGCCCTTATCCACCTTTTCAACCTATCACTAACCTCTGGTATCTTCCCTTCCTCCTTTAAGCATGCCACCATCACTCCGATCCTAAAGAAACCATCTCTTGACCCCTCCTCTGTGTCCAACTATCGCCCCATCTCACTGCTCCCTTTTGCCTCCAAACTCCTCGAGCAGTACGTCCATCTTCAACTGTCCTCCCATCTGTCCTCCAACTTTCTTCTTGACCCACTGCAATCTGGTTTCCGATCCCATCACTCTACAGAAACCGCCCTAACCAAGGTCACCAATGACCTATTAACTGCCAAAGCCTCACGTCACTACTCTGTCCTTCTTCTCCTAGACTTATCCTCTGCCTTTGACACTGTCGACCATTCCCTCCTGCTACAAATCCTCTCCTCCCTCGGCATCACGGACTCAGCCCTTTCCTGGATCTCCTCGTACCTCACCGAGCAAACATTCAGCGTCTCTCACTCTTGCTCCACCTCCTCCCCTCGACCTCTCTCTGTTGGTGTACCCCAGGGGTCAGTCCTGGATCCCTTACTCTTCTCTGTCTACACTCTTGGTCTGGGTCAGCTCATAGCATCACATGGCTTTCAATACCACCTGTATGCTGATTACACCCAAATCTACATCTCCGGCCCAGACATTAACTCTTTACTGTCCAAGATCCCAGATTGTCTGTCGTCCATTTCCTCCTCCTTCTCCTCCCGTCTCCTAATGTAGAGAAAACTGAATTCATCATCTTTCCACCATCCCCCTCCATCCCTCCACTTGATCTCTCTATTACAGTCAATGGCTCTACACTCTCACCGGTCCCGCAAGTCCGCTGCCTTGTGATAACCCTTGACTCCGTTCTTATCTTCTAACCGCACATCCAAACCCTTACCTCTACCTGCTGCCTCCACCTGAAAAATATTTCACGAATCCGCACATTCCTCAACCCTGACACTACAAAAATGCTGGTCAATGCCCTTGTCATCTCCCGCCTAGACTACTGCACCATCCATCTCTGTGGCCTCCCGTCTAGCACTTTTGCTCCCCTTCAATCCATCCTCAACTCTTCTGCCCTTCTTATCCACCTCTCTCCTCGCTACTCCCCTGGCTCTCCCCTCTGCCAATCCCTTCACTGGCTATCAATTGTCCAGCAAATTCACTTCAAGTTGCTAACCATGACCTACAAAGCTCTCCATAACCTCTCCCCTTCATACATCTCTGCCTTAATCTCCAGATATCTCCCCTCACGCAATCTACGCTCCTCACAGGACTTTCTCCTCTGCTCTCCTCTTATCAGCTCCTCACACAACCGTCTCCAAGACTTCTCCCGCGCTTCCCCCACACTCTGGAACTCACTTCCCCAACACATCAGACTCTCTTCCACTTTCACCAGCTTCAAAAGCAACCTGAAAACCCATCTTTTCAGGATAGCCTATAAACTATAGTACCCCTTCTGTCAGTACACCCTCAACATATCTGCCCCCACCTTCTGTTTCTTTCCCCCTTCCATGTAGATTGTAAGCTTTCGCGGGCAGGGTTCTCTTTCCCTCTGTGCCAGTTGATTGTCACATACTGTCAGCATTGAACTTGTTCGACTTATGTTATGTTTGTAACCCTCTTTAATGTACAGCGCCCTGGAATCAATGGCGCTCTAAAATAAATAATAATAATAATAATAATAATAATAATAATAATAATAATAATAATAAAAAAGAATTTGATTTCATATATAAAAAACATCCAAGAATCTAGTTTTTTTTACTATCTACCGAAAATACATAAGGATCTACAAAATCCAACGGGGAGGTCAATAATATCTGAAATTGGCTGCCTAACAACTAATCTATCTGAATATGTGGATTATCATCTCCAACCTCTAGACAAAGACCTCCCTGCTTATTTAAAGGACACCATACACATTTTGTGTGAATTGGAGTCCATTTCTTGGGATGATAATTGTTTTCTTGTTAACCTTGATGTAACTTCTTTATATACAATGATTGAACAATCAGAAAGATGTGAATGGATGGATTATATTTTTACAAACAGTGGGAAATATCAAGAATTACAGATTTCTTTCACTGTGGATTGCATTTCATTTATGTTAACTCATAATTATTTTGTGCATAATGATTAATTTTTTCTCCAAATGTGGGGCACCAAAATGGGGACCAAATTTGCCCCGAGCTATGCAAATTTATAAGTTGGGGAGTGGGAAGAACTTACTATCTTTCAAAAAAGACAACTAAAATGTAACCTTATTCTTTGGAAAAGATTTATGATGATTTTTTTCATTTGAAAAGGGTCAGAAAGTTCCCTCAAAGTTTTTGGAGAACATTAATAATAATTAATTTTTTCTTAAATTTAATTCAGTAGTCAGTAAAACCTCAGTTGACTTTTTAGATATTACTATTTTATTGAACAAAATACCATTCAAACAAAGAGTTACCATAAAACAACAGATACAAATAGTTATATCCTAATTTCAACAGTCAGCTTATGCGTGTTAAACGAAATTGTCAAAATAGTAAATATAGTTAAACGAAATTGTACACAGATTATACATTATGAAAAAGAAGCCGACCGTCTGAGCTATTTATAGCCACAGGCTATAATAAAGAGTCTTTAGTCCAATGAAAAAACATATGTAGGTGATATACCAAGAACTAATTTACTTTATGGAAAAATATTAGGAAAGATTCAACACCCTCATCAATAGAAGAACAAATAGTTCAGTTACCGGTGATCATACAATATCATGCACAGAGCAGAGTAATTAAAAAAGTTTTTAAAAAACATTGACATATATTAAAATAGCACAAGAACATAGGTTCATTTCTATCTATGTATCCAAAATGTGTTTTTAAGAACGCCAACAACTTAGGCAATATTTTAGCCCCTACAATTAAGAATATTAGAAATGCGTAAGACAATGGGTCAAAGTGGCCCAAAAAATTGAAATCTGGCTTTTTTCCTTGTAAAAAATGCTATGCCTGCCAATGTTGTAAAAAATAACCCTAAAACGTTGGAATTTTTGGATACAGAAGGCAGCGAACAATTTAAAATAAAATGTATTACTTGTTCCACTTGATATCTATTGTCTGTTGCCCATGTAAAAAGATGTATGTGGGCTGCATGAAGAGGGCTCTTTCTATCCGTTTAAGGATAAACTTTTATAATATTAAACAAGGATTTTTGTAGTGCGACGACCGCTTTAAGTCCATCAAAGCAGTGTATAGCTGAAAGAAGTTGATCCTTTTGCATATGTCCTGCCCTATTAGTGTATATTGACATCTTAGGGTTTTCTCACAAAGCAGATTTTTTCTGTACTGAAAATCTGTTATGCATCCACAGCAGAAATCTATGCAGAATCCTGAGTGGATTTTATACATTTGAAACCAGAAGTTTACATACACTATATAAAGAGACACATATGCATGTTTTTCTTAGTATCCGACATGAAATCAGAATAAAACTTACCCGTTTTAGGTCAATTAGGAATACCAGAATTATTTATATTTGCCAAATGCCAGAATAATAAGAAAGAGAGAATATTTTTTAAGGCATTTCTATTACTTTCTGCAAAGTCAAAAGTTTACATACATTTCATTAGTATTTGTTAGTATTGCCCTTAAACTGTATGACTTGAGTAAAATGTCTTGGATATTCTTTCACAAGCTTCTCACAATAGTTGGTAGGAATTGTGGCCTGTTCCTCCTGACAGAACTGGTGTAACTGAGCCATGTAGGTTTGTAGATCACCTTGCTCACACCTGCCTTTTCAGCTTTGTCCATAAATTTTCAACAGGATTGAGATCAGGGCTTTGTGATGGCCACTCCAAAATATTGACTTGATTGTCCTTAAGCCACTTTGTAACCAGTTTGACTGTATGCTTTGGGTCATTGTTCATGTGGAAGACCCATATCCGTCCAAGCTTTAACTTCCTGGCTGATGTCTTGAGATGTTGCTTCAGTATTGCCACATAATCTTCTTTCCCCATCATGACATCTATTTTATGAAGTGAACCAGTTCCTCCTGCAGAAAAACAACCCCACAACTGTTTCACAGTTCGGATTGTGTTCTTAGTCCTTCAAGTTTCTCCCTTTTTCCTCCAAACGTAACAATGGTCATTATGGCCAAACAGTTTAATTTTTTGCTTTGTCAAAACCCCAGGATATGTCCCCCAAAAATGTAAGTCTTTGTTCCTGTGTGCATTTGCAAACATTAATTTGGCTTTTATGTTTCTTTTGGAGTAAAGGTTTCTTCCTTGCAGAGTGGCCTTTCAGCCCTTGTTGATACAGTACTCGTTTCACTGTGGATAATGACACAATATCACTAGCATTTTCACAAGGTCTTTTGTTTTTGTTCTCAGGTTGATATGCACATGTCGGACCAAAGCACATTCATCTCTGAGACACAGAACCCATCTTCATCCTGAACGGTGTGATGGCTGGACATTCCCATGTTGTTTGTATAATTGTTTGTACAGATGAACGAGGCACCTTCAGGCATCTGGAAATTGCACCAAAAGACGATCCAGACTTGTGCAAGTCCACAATTCTCTTCCTGATATCACTCCTGATTTTTTAAGACTTTCCTATGATGTTACACACAGAAGCAGTGTTTTTCTGGTGTGCTTAAAAATACATTCACAGGTGTGTCTCCAGTTAACTCAGGTGTTGACAATAAGCATTTCAGAAGCTTCCAAAGACATGACATCATCATATGGACTGTCCCAAATAGTTTAAAATCCATAGTAATCCTAATGAATGTAAATGTTTGACTTTGCAGAAAGTAATAAAAATGCCTCAAAAATTCTCTCTCATTCTGGCATTTGGCAAATATAAAGAATTTTGGTAATCCTAAGTGACCTAAAACGGGAAAGGTTTATTCTGATTTTATGTCAGATAGTGAGAAAAACATGCGTATGTGTCTTTTTATATAGTTTATGTAAACTTCTGCTTTCAACTGTATTTGGTGCAGTGGATATCATTGGAGATCTGGACAAAGGTAGCCCTACATATCTGACCATAAGAACATATGTGGCAACATTTGGAAAACTAATGGAACATACCACATACAAATGTATGCCTTTCAATCTGTGTGGATTATGTCAATACTTGGCATGTTATTTTTACAACAAAAATAGAAAAGAAACGTAAACATTGAAAAAATATAATGCAAACATTTAAAGCATGCTCTTCTTTGACTTAAAAAGACTGATGTAAAATACTGACCAACATAAAATTTTAAGTTTAAGTTACTATGTGAGCGGGTAACAACTGATCCAGCACAGAAGCCACAATACTGTGCTGGATCAGTTGCCACCCGTTGGACCCGAATGACTTATATTGGGGTCTGTTTGGTGGGGAGGAAAGAGTACTTCATGCATTGCTATTTTCCTTATTAAAAATGATCTGTGGCACACACAAACAGGACCCAATTCAATTTTTTTATGTAGATTATTTCAAAATGTAAAATGCTCAATACAAAAGTGAACATGTGCTTTTAGAAAAGTAAACATATTTTGCCTCTATCAGTAAATGGGAAAAATCAAGACAATGGAATAAACAATGAAGGTAATTACAATGTTCTATAATATTCTATTTACAAAAATATTTACATCAAATTAATATCATCATGTGGACTTTCATGGGCAAAGCTTGAGCAATAGGTATCATGATTACACAGTTACAGCGTAAATTTAGGTTATAAATATGTAAAATATTTACCTGACCAGATTTTTTTTCCTGTTGTGGCTGCAACAAAAGAAAAAGAAAAACATTTTAAATAATTAATTTCAGATAATTGTAACATACCAAATACAGTATACACTTTATAAAGGAGGGTAGGAAGGCCTTAAAGTGGTTGTCTCGTTCCAGCACTTGGCAGCCTTTTATGTTGGTTGCCAAGTAGAGCATGTGAAATGGAGGGGCGCTTTTCTCCTCCCAGAAGGCAGTATCTTCACTCTCTGCAGACACGCCCCACAGTGTGTGCAAGTGATGATTCATTGTGTGTGAGCGGGGGGAAGGGAGATGTTCTAATCTATCTTTGTATTGTTTTGTATTGAAAAGCTCATTGTAACTCGATAGTGTTTATCTAAATTTCTTGCTCTCTTTATATACTTTGTAACTAGAAAGGACATTTGACATTCAGGACCCTGGGAAAGATGGTGATTTTTTTCTCTGTCTCTCTCTGTCACAAAGTAATATATCCTGCAGATTATTACACCTCTGACCTCTACAGATCAAAACTATACACTTTATTTGTTTGTGCTTACATGGGACTGCATATCTGTCTTACAAGTGGTGTACATGGGACTGCGCATTTGTCTCACAAAAGTTTTTTTTACTTGGGACTGCACAGTACAGCCGTGGGACTGCACAGTACAGCTTTGTGTTTTATGTGGGACTGCACAGTACAGCTGTGTTCTCTGTGGTTTACGTGGGACTGCACATCTGACTCACAAGTGATTTACATGGGACTGCACAGTACAGTTGTGTTCTCTGTCTGTGATTTACATGGGACTGCACATATGGCACAAATGTAGTTTACATGAGACTGGACATCTGTGTCGCAAAAGTGTTTTATGTGGGACTGCACAGTACAGCTGTGTTCTCTCTGATTTATGTGGGACTGCACATCTGAGTCTCAAAAGTGGTTTACGTGGGGCTGCACAGTACAGTTGTGTTCTCTGTTTGTGATTTATGTGGGACTGCGCAGCCTAGTCTCAAAAGTGATTTATGTGGGACTACACATCTGTGTCGCAAAAGTGTTTTACATGGGACTGCACAGTACCACGTGTATGTAATATGCATGGGACTACACGAGGCACAAAATCACTCTGTCGTCCGTGCATGTTGCTGCTTCTACATACTGTCTGCGATCTCTTCACTGCATCGACATAATCTGCACGTTCCCGTCTGAGGTCTGGGCGGGTAATACATTAGCTGGGTGTCACCCGAGCTGGGCTCAAACACTGTTGCTAAGCACACATAAAGCAGCCCGTTCTCATAAACCATAGCACTCTTACATTTTTGGTTCCCTCATTTTAAACTATCATCTTTGTAGTAAGAAAACACCTTTGAAGGGGTTTTACTGCAATAGAAAATTATGGCATTTCGCTAAGATATGCAATCATTTTCTGATAGGTGAGGCCAGCTCTCCAGTCTGCTCTGTGACTTTCAGAGGCCTGTTTCCCAGATAGGTGCAGGTCCTAGATGTAGGACCTGCACCTATCGGGCAATGATGGCATATCCTACCGATATGCCATTATTTTCTATCGTAGTAAAACCTCTTTTATGCAACACTACCAGGAAAAGCAGGGTAGTTAGCAATGTGTTATGAGAATTACTAGTGGAATTATTAGTGGAATTTGAAGTTGGTGAGAATAAAGCAACTTTAAAATTTTATACAATATTAGCATGGTATAATTTATTCATTAAAAGGGTTGTCTACCTTATAAGAAAATTAAAGGAGCAGCTCCCGGGCCTCCATTAAAATAAAAAAAACGTATACTTCTCTTCTTCCAGTCCCTGTTCCAGTGTCGCGTCTGCCCAGTTTTCTGTTGACATGCCATCAATTCTGAGCTGGGATGTCACTGCTGCGGCCACTGATTGCAACTTTCACGTGCCTCTACTTACATCAGTATTCAGAGCTTTTAACTTACAAACAGTGCTGTAAGTAGAGGGACATGAAAGCTGCAGCAAATCAGCGACTGCAGCGGTGACGTCCCCATTCAGAATTGACAGCATGTCAACAGAAAACGGAACTGGGGACTAGAGGAAGGAGAGTATAAGTTTCTTTATTTTAATGGGGGCCCGGGAGCTGCTCCTTTAATTTTCTTATGAAGTGGGCAACCCTTTAAATTCATAGCTTCTTGCGGATTTACTTTTATACAAATTTAGTAAGATTTGGAAAATTTAGCCACATAAATATGTTATGTTCTATAAATCTAAAGCTCTATTTATCAAAACAAAAAAGTCGGAAATCAGTAATTACCTCTCCACTACCTTAAATATATTTTATGTTGCTGCTGTGAGCCCTTACTTGACATATTCAGAAGTGCAGCTCCTCCTCTGTTAATTACACATTTTAAGGTATGACAACACAAACCAGCTGACTGCAGGCGCTAAAACCATGACATGCCGGTGGATCTCTTCATTTTCAAATAGATTGTTACGAGCTGCATGATTTTTCAGGTAAGCAGACATTTTACCTACAAAACCGTGAAGCTATTAACAATTAATTTTAGCTGTGACATTATACATCTAGTTGCATGCATCATCGAATCATGCATGTGGTCAGATGCTTTTTGGGGCCTTAGCGTACATGGAAGTGCCTAATACCATATATAAACATATTAAATATGTATTTCTCTTTATACTTGCACATCACCATTATTTCTACAACATGTATATATATTGCTGCATAAGGTTACCGGAGTACGCACTGTTCTTGCTTTGCTTACGTTACAGTATACAAAATAGATACCCTCCAAAAGAAAACAGAACAAGGAAAATCAAGAACCTAATGAAGCAGTACAAATATCTTGCACAGTCATTCACAACCCCACTTCGTTATCAAAGTTTAAAGGGGATTTATCGCTTCATCAGTTCGTGTGTTTCATTGTACTTTCAGTTTATCAGCTCTGCAAATCCTGTCCCAGCTGGGTATTTCTTAACTGAAGGGTGATGACATCATCCCCCCCTTCACTGTTCATGCTCGCTCCCGAGTCAGTGTGTTTGTTTGAGATCAGTGGGAGGGGATAGCACATCCCTGCTCTCCCCCCCCCCCCCCGTCTGAGTCCACATCACTGTGTCGTTCCTCTCCCTATGCAGTCTTATTTTGTAAGAGCTGTTTACATACCTCAGCCCTGCATTCAGTCTAGACAGTCTTCTATGAACTCAGAGCACTGATCTCTTCTCCTCTCACAGCTGGAGGTTTGTTACAGTTGAAACCAGTCTTCTATGAACTCATCCAGAGCAGCATAGATCTGTCTCCTTTCTATGTTTACACGCAGCAGCATTAGGCACCGAGCACAATTCTGCTGTTTTTTGATTGTAGAAGCAGCTGCAGTGTTACTGTGCAGCTGCTGGCTGTGCACAGTGAAATGTTGCCGGTCCCTTATTCTGAGTGAGGCAGGCAGGAATGCACACTCCCGTGAATACGACCGGGGGCCAGACAGAATGTAAATTAGTAAAGCCGTCAGCCAATGAAATGAAAGGAGGTGGAATACGACCGGCACTGGGGAACAGTGTTTACAGGAAACGAAGATAAGGGAGACAGTGAAAACAAGACAGCTTTGCAAATGATATCCAATTGCAAAGTTGCTTGTTTTCACTGTCCCCTTATTCTGAAGACCATTTAATGTAATGATAAAACCCCTTTAAAGCTTTTTTTGGGTTTGATTTTGTTATTGCAGCTCAACCCCATTAACTTAAAAAACTGCAATACCAGACCCAACCCATGGACAAGTGTGTTCCTAGAATAAAACACTATGGGGCATATTTATCAATATTGTTTAGCTCTTAGACAGTGTAAAGTGTGACTAGACAGTCTAAGGCCTCGTTCACATGGCTTATTCTGGGACGGATTGGAGCGCACCGTATTTGCGCTTCAGTACGGCTCCAATCCGTCCCAGTAACTACGGTAATCCACAGTTCTCATAGAGAACTATGGATTCCGTCGCTCCTCCCCGCTCGGCGAATCCGCCGCGGGGGGAGAAAGTGACATGAGCATTATATACGACGCGTCCGCGCCGTAAATAATGCATTGTCTATGGGACTGGCGGGCAGCTCCCCCGCCGCGCCTCTGCCCCGCCCCTTATTCAAGCCGTATTGCGGGCGGGATCCGTTCCGCAATTACGGCTTGAATAAGCCGTGTGAACCGGGCCTAAGGGTGCATCCACACGGCAGGTTCTGATTAAAAGAATCCAGCCAGTATTTTGACATCTTGTACGTGGTGTTGGGGGAGGGTTCTGTGGTTTGCGGATTCGTCTGTCCCCCTTAACCACTGACATGTACATCTTCTGCCTGAAAACCGGGCGGAGGAATGAACATGTTCTAAGTTTTTCGGAACGCAGGCGGTGTCCAAAACTGTCTGGCAGAACATTCTGTGCAGAGTGGACTGCTGCATGGATATTCTATTTAAACCAATGTAAAAGGTTGACAGTCTGTTTAGATACGGTTTTCAAATCCAAAAACAGTCTGTAAAACTGACTGAAAACCCTCGGCGTGGGGACAAGCCCTTACAATGTGCTACATTTATCAAAGTGTTGATAAGTCTGGTGCATGTTAGAACTGTCTATTCTGTTTACACCTTTTATAAGTTGACTTACTTTATGTCATTAAGCATTTTTTGACACATAGTGTCACACAGTTGCCCCTTGTCACATCCATTTTACTGAGGTCACACCCCTTTTGTTTCACGAGGCACAGAAGTGTCTTAATTAATTATAAATGTGGTGTAAACCACGTACATAGTTATTTTTGGTGCAAATTGTGGCAGAATTCTGGTGCAACCATCTTGATAAATGTGTCCCTATGTTCTTCTAAACCTGCACAACCTTTTAAAAGCTTTTTAAGATGCCGGATATTGATTTACAGGATTACATTGTTAGTACAGTTACAAAAAGACGTATGTCTGTCAAGTACAACCAATGGTGGTGAAAAGATGTGGATGAAAATAAGAATATAAGCAATTTTAAGTCTTTGTTTCTCTCTATTGATCCCAAATTATGGAACTCATAAGAAATAACACAATCTGTTCTAAAAATAATATTTCCTTACTCGTCCCACATAACAGACTGGATCAACATTCTTGCAAGAATATAATACATATATAGAACTGTTAATATAATTTTATTGCAAGTACTGTCTAAGCCTTTCCTGAAACCTTCACCGATTTTGTTGCAACAAATTCTTTTGTTTGCTTTTCCACTTTTTTCTTTGGCTTTTCCAGAGATTTACAGTTCTTATGTTTTGTGTTACCATATGCAAAAAACCATACAGTAGATTACAGAGGTGTAACAAAGTAACCAGATAAATAAAATATCTTCCATAAATTTGTGTATGCTTAATATAGAACATCATTTTACTCATATATTATAAGAGGCAGTTGTAGTGATACAGTTCCTAAGGCTGAGAAAAGAGAGACGTCCATATATTTCAGCCTATTATCCTACAGTGTTAATCCAGAGGAAAGCAAAAAAATCCATGATATAGATGGCAACTGTTCTTAAATTCCTTCCTATCTCCAAACTGGGTATTAGAATACATCGCCGAAACAACGACCTTTCTCCAGAATAAGTTGTCACTATAACTTAAAATATTATTACAATCCAAAGGCCCCTTTCGAACTCATTAAGTTCCTCTGGCACAGAGCTTCATAGTCTCACTGCACTTATGCTATGTCTGCACAGCACAGAAAAATTTCCGCTTTTCCAGCGTTTTTCGTTTTCTAAAAACGATGAAAAAATGACTGAAAAGAGCCCCCATAGACTTTTATAGTAAAAACGTTCTGTCGTCTCCACAGAATGTTTTTTTTTCTTCTCGTTTTATTTGCTGGTCGTTTTTTGAAACAGAAAATTTACTATTAGAGAATATGTAAAGCAGCGGACTTGTTTGGCGCTTTTTTTGGTGCATTTTTTACAGAAATACATAGCAAATCTATTGCTGTGCACCTCTACAAAAAAAGCGGCAAAAGAACGCGCAAACATCGTCGCACAAACATGGCAAAAAACATGCAAAAAAACCTCAAAACGCCCCAAAAAACAGATGTTTTTCAGCAGCTTTTGCCAGCCAGTGGACAAAAAACTTAGTTTTATGAACACTTTTAGGATTTGGTTTTCAGGTCATTTTTTGTGTAATGCTGTGTAGGTCTAGCCTTACAGTAAAGATAAAGAATCTTCCTCTGTGTTTCTGTACAAAACTAGATTTATACAGTTCTGGGTATAAACAGATAATGGGAGAGATCTCTGTAATGACCCTTGATATATTTACACATATTTATTGTCACTCCAGAAGCCCCCTTTTTTCTAAACTAAATAATCCAAATTTTGACTGTCTTTCTGGGTATTAAAGTCTTCCCACTACTTTTATTATTTGGAAATGTCTACACAACGTTTTCCAGTCAGTTTGTAAAATGGATTTGTTATTTGAAAACTGTCAAAACATGACTCTAAAACCATCCCAACAGACCTTAATAGAAAATCCACACAGCTCGGATTTTCTGAGGTCGGATTTCAAAACCGACATTTTTGCAAAAAGCTTGGTATATGTTCAATAATCCGTCGTATTTCACTGGGAAAATGGCAGAAAGTTTATTATTAAAGTCAATATGGAGGCTGAAAAACAACCAGAAAACTTTGTACGGGTTTTTGGTGCAGTTTAGTGTGTAGTAGATCACACTGCATGGATTTTCTGCTGGATGTTTTTTTTACACAGTCAGCATAACGAAAAACTTAGAACATGTTCATTCTTTCGTTTTTTGCGCGGAACATGAACAGTTCAATTTGAAGGAGGGGGGGGGGGGGCTGAATCTGCAAACTGCAGACAAAAGCTGTCCCCCTTTCATGCCAAAAAAACCCAACAACCCGACCCGTATTCTGTCATTGCCATGTGAATTCACCCTAAGGATTTGGATTTTCAATCTCTGTTAGATATATCTATGAACACAGAATAGGCGTCTCTCTCTACCACAATCTCTCTAAGCATCTCTCTAAACCACTGGCAACAAAAGTGAGTACACCCCCAAGTGAAAATGGACAAATTGTGCCCAATTTGCCATTTTCCCTACACCCTTTCCTGCGAAGGATTTGAGTTACAAGGTCTCAGATGCAAATGGGGAGCAGGACGGTGAAATTTGGTGTTATCGCTCTCATCCTTTCTCATACTGCTCATGGGAAGTTCAACATGGCACCTCATAGCATAGAACTGTCTGAGGATCTGAAAAAAAAAGTGTTGCAAAAAGTGTATATACCCAGAGATAACTAAAATATAACTTTTAATATACTTAATAAAACAACTGTGAAAACAGCCTATTCAATCCCTGGACTCCCCTAACACAACTGAAACTGCCTGTCCAAAAAATCAGGGTAACCTCCCCTCCCCCACCCACCCCCGACAATGGCAACTCGTGCAGGAACCTGGGCTAACCAACCTTAGTATGTTCGTAGTCCAAAATTGTACTAATAAATGACATCAAGCTAACACTAGCTATCCGGGATAGTAAAATGACAGATAAGCCCACTAGCAATAACAGTAAAGCAGCAAAATATGCACCCTGCTAACAGTAATATACTAGCAGCAACACACAAATATGCTCTAGTGATGATAGTCTAGCAGAGTCAAAAACCATACATTACAACCAGTATTGGGTTACAAATATACCAGTAAGGTGTATACAATTAAAAAAAATTCCAACTCTAGTGATGATAGTCTAGCAGAGTCAAAAACCATACATTACAACCAGTATTGGGTTACAAATATACCAGTAAGGTGTATACAATTAAAAAAATTTCCAACACGTTTCTCCTTTCTTTTCTTTATTATAAATTATTTAAAGGGGTTGTCTCACCATGCTGTTTCACAGAGCCACAGCCAGCTTCAGACTCACACTTTTTGGTAGACTGTAGGTGGTTCAATAGCTGTGATCTAGGATACCTGCTTTGTTATTTTTAGCTATTCATGTTATAGTGACATAAGTGCTGTAAGGCACAAAGCAACAGAACTCCAAAGGGATAAAGCTTGTCAGAAACTTAAATAAACAAGCTCTTGTGCTGGATATAACACACAGCATGAAGTAAGTTACCATGGTCAGACAGGGGCTGCTGGAGCAATGAGAGCAAATATAATACATTCAAAAATAAATTTGAGTTGCATATTCCCATTCACAGTGATAAAAAAAGACATAGATCTGTGATTGGTAAAAAGACAGTGGCCACAAGAAAGAAAAAACATCTAAGGCTATGTCTACACTGCATAGCTTCACAATAGTATTTTTAAAATCCTAAAAGCGTTGAAAATACAATCGTTCGTGCGGTCCCATAGACTACAATAGAAAAGTCGCACTTTAGTTTCCACAGCTCGTCTTTTGGCGCCGGCGTACTATACTACATGTTGTATAATACACCGACGCTTTTAGTTTTATTGGCATCTTCCAAATACAATACAATTGTATGGGCGATGTTAAAAAAACAGGAAGCGACCACAAAACGTCCGTTCGATGCAGTGTAGCCATAGCCTAATACTACATTATCCATGCAGAGTGGTTCAGTAGGGCAGCACGATTGCGAACATTATTGCTTTACTGTGCTACAATCATAGGCTCAAGGAACCTGACACCAGGTCTATTGGCGTATTTTCAAAAGTGATCCTTCATTGTTTGTATACTCCTAGATTGCACGTGGACAGACAGGAGAATCTGGAGAAAAACGGCGGCAGTAGCAGGCATGCCAAGTCTTCTGAGGTGCACAACACAAAGGTGAGTGGGCCAGTTTGAGGGGGGGAGTTCAAAATACAATTTTGGGATTCTGTTTTACTAGGAGGGTTCCCCAAAAAGCACTGTTTCTTCACTTTTTCAGTACTAAAAGTCCCTGTGATAACACTGAACTTGAAATTTGATCAGGCTGTGCAGTCATGAGGATCTTAAAATGCAAGTTTTTAGCCTGTGACTACATGTGCTTATAATTAATAGCACCGAAATATAAAAGGCTATGTACACTTTTGCCACCAATGGTATGAACACATAGATTTGCACAGAAACTCTAGACACAAAGAGGCACATGTATGAAAACTGTCTAGGTCTAAGACTTTCTTTATTGCCCATAGCAATCAGAGCTCCCCTTTCATTTCATATAGTGCTCTGGAAAAATTAAAGGGGAGCTCTGACCTAGACAGTCTTAGACCTAGACAGTTTTCATACAAGTGGCCCAAAGGGTATTTGTTGCCTTTAGCAACCAATTACATCAGAGATTTCCTTTCTTCTAGTGCTCTTGAGGAATGAAAACTGTGCTGTGGTTGTTTGCAATAGATTTAGGGCTTGTCCCCACTGCACTGTTTTTCAGCCAGTTTTGCTGACAGTTTTCGGTTTTGAAAGCCGTCAGTAAACTGGCTGACAAACTTTTACACGGACCTTAATGGAAAATCCGAGCAGCAGTCCCCACTGCATGGATTTTCCATAGGACGATTTTTTAGAACGCCGGCGGTCCGAAAAACATCGAACATGTTCATTCTTCCACCCGGTTTTCGAGTGGAATATGAACATGTCTATACGAAGAGGGAGGGCTTTTCTCCACAAACAGCAGAGAAAAGCCATCCCCCTGCAGACGTGTGCATGGCTTTTCCGACTGGTATTTGCACTGTGCCGTGTGAACTGCCCCTTATTGTGAAACAGTTTTCATGAATCCTACTTGGAATATTTATTTAAAAGGCACGTTCATTTTTTTTAAGCTTCCCTTTTCACTTTAGATGTACTGAAACAATGAACAAAAAATGCTGTAAAAGTGGAGATCCACTAGATTTTCAAATGTAATATTACTAGTATTAGTGGTCACCTTGAAGTGGTTGTCTAATGAAGCCAACATCTACCATATACTCTATTAGGAAATGTGGACATATTAGAGGGGTTTTCCTGCTCAGGACCTCCTCTTTATGAGTCAGAAACGAGAGTCACTTCGTATAAGTGGTTCCCATTCTGGCATACATGGATTTCATGGATGGTCATTCATCTGCATTGCGGCCTTGAACACTGAACATCCCCTGCAGGCTACTCGATGCCTCCCACACAGCCAGCCAGTATCGCTCTACTCTGCACTGAAGAGGGACAAAAATCCCGAAACAGCGTTGTCTGCAGATGAGAGATACTGGCTTGGCTAAAATCCTATTGCTTTCTCAAGACTCGGTGGGTCAAAAGCAAATTGAGGATTTGTTACATCCAACAGAGGGCGCTGTGGGTGTCTCAGCCCCCTTCCCCTGCAGGAGCATTTTAAAGCGTTGACTCAATCTCTCTAAAGACCATTTGTAAACAGTAAAATAACGTCTTGCAACATTATTGATGAATCCGTCCCATTGTTGGAAAGATTTGCAATGAGAACATTTTTGCTGGGTACACTACAAAGTATTTCACATGATTATGTGTACAACATGTAGAATAAAAATCACAATGTTCATAGTGTGCAAACAGATAAATAAATGCAAACAATCAAAGCTACTTATTAAAATAAATAAAATAAAAACAAAACACACACACATACAAGACACTTTCCAATTAAATATATTTGGAACAATAATGCTAAAATCCTAAAGCAATTTTCTTTTTGCATTACTGTGATATTAATCACACCTGAAATGATGTTAAAACCACATCAAACAGAGACATTCTTTTAGCCTGACTGATTCTCACTCCCCACTAAATCACTGTGCATCGCTTGGCTTGAGGTCCTGAACTCATGTGACTTTGCCACACTGGAACTCAATGAAAGAGCTGCCAGCTCTACCAAATGTTCCATGAATTACTTTCTGACACTTCAATGAGTGGAAAGACAAAGTCTGAAAATGGGCCAGCTCTGGCGTCCTGCCTAGTATGTGTCACAGTAATTCTGAAAGCTGCCCTTCTAAAAAATGAACTCCATACTTCTCAGACCACCATACAAACAGACCCTTGAAAGTTTCAGTGCTTGTCAGGGTTATAACCGTGTGCATGTTTTTCCAGCTTGTGGCACCCAGTGGCTCCAGACACTACATGGAGGGTTTTTCTTCATGTGTTTTTAGATTTATGAATGGTGTGTGCTCTTGAACTTCTAGCGCACACACTCAAACACACACGCGCACACACACACACACACACACACACACACACACACACACACACACACACACACACACACACACACACAAACCAACTTTCATTTAGTTTGTGTGTGTAACTCAAAGAAACACAGGCAAATATTTTGTCTACAACATGTAAGGCATATATTTAATGTGTACAAATTTCCTAATCATTGATCTCTCCAAAGTGTTCAGGAATTCATTTAATTTTGTAATCCTACTGTAATGCAGGCATCCTACAAAAGTGCAAACAAATTAGAGTCAGAACAAACATTCATAATAATATGTTTACATCAGAACTAACTACAAAACCTAGATAACAGATTCCTGTGGATACAACTGAGTTTGTTCAAAGTCCTAATTATGTGTACATAAAAGTTTGAAGGGGTTATCTCACTACATTGCTTCATCTGACCTCAGTCCTATTTTCTTGGTTTCATTTTGAATTCAGAGGCGTGTTTACTGGCTTCTACTGACTTGCAGTAGAAGCCAGGTCTGTAGCTATAGCAACCAGTCCCGGCAGCCTATTATGAGAGAGGTGTATAGCGATAGTGACCTGATGAACTGATGCAGCCCATACAAGAGGGGATATCTCAGAACAGGTAGGACACTGTTAATGAACATATATTGCAGAGCGACTTGTTTTTGCAAGATCTTTAACATAAAAAGCAATCCTTGCAGTGAGACAACCCCTTTAATAAGATCCAGTTCACTCACGGCAACAAGAGATCTTGAAAAGAGATTATTTAATATACAAGGTATATCAGGAAGTTGCATAACATTGTTACACTACATATACACTGTATTAACATACAACAGAAAACCTCTGGTTGCAGCCTGCTGAAATGGTATTAGAATTAAAAATGACAGCTTTCTTCCTTACCTAACTGATTTCGAGAAGGCTGTGAATCTTGACTTAATTCATACCCTTTCCCTACAAGCTTTCCTCATATAAGCCAAAACAGTGTTCCTGCTATTATATGTGTGGATTCACATTTAGTATAATTTTAGGCCAAGGATTTGGCCACAGTTGCAATACATCCACATGGGGCAGATCTGCTGCGGATTTTGGTGCAGATTAGTTGTGAATTTATCACAGATTTTTCTACAGGAACGGTTCTCCCATTGAGGTCAATGTAGAAAAGTCTGCAGTAAAATCTGCAATAAATTTGCTTCAAAATTCGAAGCAGATCCATCCACTGCAAAATCTGTATGTGTTAAATGCCTATTGTTGATATAGATTGGATGTGGATCTGCTGCAAATTTCACTAGCTGCCCTGCACTGCAAATGGTAAAATCAGCAGCAAGTCCACATCAAAATCCACATGCAACGCATGCAGATTTTTTTGAGGATTTGTTGCAGCCAAATCTATGATGTAAAATTATGCCAACCTCACAAACAACATATGATTCACATACATAATATCAAACCTATCCCACTGAAAAGGAACCTGTCACACTGAATATGTTATCAGATCTACCAGGATCATGTTACAGAGCAGGGGGACCTGAGCAGATTGATATTTAGTTTAATTGTAATAAATTAGTAAAATGTTTAATCTGGTCATTTACATTCCTGCTTATTTTGGGTTAAGGAGTCCAGTGGGCTGTCTTATCAGTAATTGGCAGAAATCTCTGCATGCCGACTTATACAATGAAGGTTGTCAGTCGCTGTTAAGACTGCCCACTGGACTCCTTAACCCAAAATGAGCAGGAATTTAAATGAATAAATTACAATTTCTACTTTATCTTTCCTCACAAAACTGTATAGCAGAGCCTAACGGTCTATAACATGCTGCCTTTAGATCAGATGGCATGATCAATGTGACAGATTCCCTTTAACATGACATTATTAGCCACATCTCTATATCTTTGTAATTATTTGTATCATACTGAACACAACCCATGTTCATATATACACCATCTAGTGGACAGAAGAAAAATTACGGTATGGTAAAATCAAGTATGACAATCCTTTTTGTGCAAAACGCACAGAATGAGTCTTTAGGGCTTGTTCACATGCAGTTTATACTCTGTGTTACAAGCGCTTTAGGGATCCGTCTTGGGGTCCGCTCTGTCGGTCCCCAAGACGGATCCTAAAAAAACAATTAGCAGTGAGATCGTCACTGCTCGCTGTGCTGAACACGGAGCGGCGTTCACATGAGAGAACGCAGCTGCGTGTTTCAATAGCGCAGCTGCGCTCCATCTTGAAGATAATTGCATGTCAATTCTTTTCAAGACGGAGCTGAGTTTTGGTATTGAAACACGCAGATGCGTTCTCTCATGTGAATTTGTAATTTGAAAGCAGCTGTCAAAAGATGAATATTACTGTCTGATGTATTAGGGCAGAGACAAACAGTTTACATTCTGATAGCTGAAGGCTGCACAAGGAGACAGTGGGGGCCGCATTTGGCATGTTTTGCACCCCTGCTTTAAGGTGTGCCAAGAAGCAAGTACTTTTTTGGAGTAAATCTCACCTTTTTAATGTTAAGTGGCAGAGAATGAGATAATACTATTAATTATAAGTGTCCATGCCAAAAAGTACAGGACATTTTTTTTTGCAGACATACCTATTCAATTTAGAAGAAAAAAGAAACCGCAATCAGGTATGTGCATTGAGAAAAAAAATCCATGTTTGATTCTTGCAGATATTTGAACCTAGGACCCCTATTCTGAAAGGCAGAAGTGCTAACCACTCAGCTACATTGTAGCTACACACAGATCTTTACAGAAAGAGACTATTGTTTGACTACAGTGAGCACACTGTGGATAAAGGCATGGTGATGTCCAGCCTGCTGGGTCACATGATATGCAGTTCAAACAAATCATACATGCCCCCTTTTGAGTATACTGAAAGCTTAAGCAGGACAGATCAGAAATGGAATGCCTTTGTGGCAAAACCCCTTTAATTCACAAGACCAAACCCCAAAGTGAATTCACATGTCAGATCAGACTCTTAGATTTATTTACACTACAGACAATACCTCCCAAGTAAGTGGAATCAAAAACAAAACAAAAACTCAGACCCCAGACTAGATCCCTCTATTTATCACTACCACACCTTATACAGACATGATACTACACCCACACACTACCCATTAGTCCTCCTCTGAGGTACCATGGTGCGATACCTTTGTTATGTGACCAAGAAGTCATCAAAAGTTTGTCATCAAAAGTTTATCATCCCTTCTAGTATCTGCACTTTTACTGCAATTTATGTACAACTGTTATAAAAACATTCTTCCATGCAAATCAAGAAATCAAGTTAAATTTTTTATGCATTGTTGCCACAATTTTGTACAAATCTCAGGATAAATACAAAAGTATGTGGTAGGTGGAATTTCAATTTATTAATCTGCCAACTTTGTACTCATTGATAATTTGGCCCTCAATAGGTTAGAAGGTGTATTAGAAAATGACAAATAACTCCAAACCAAGTGTTAACAAGAACTCAGAAACGTCCATTTATTATCTAGACTTCTGACAGATTTTATTTTGTATACTTGATTTATCTTCTTTTAGTTAAATAATATATATATATATATATATATATATATATATATATATATATATACACACACTCACCGGCCACTTTATTAGGTACACCTGTCCAACTGCTCGTTAACACTTAATTTCTAATCAGCCAATCACATGGCGGCAACTCAGTGCATTTAGGCATGTAGACATGGTCAAGACAATCTCCTGCAGTTCCAACCGAGCATCAGTATGGGGAAGAAAGGTGATTTTGAGTGCCTTTGAACGTGGCATGGTTGTTGGTGCCAGAAGGGCTGGTCTGAGTATTTCAGAAACTGCTGATCTCCTGGATTTTTCACGCACAACCATCTCTAGGGTTTACAGAGAATGGTCCGAAAAAGAAAAAACATCCAGTGAGCGGCAGTTCTGTGGCGGAAATGCCTTGTTGATGCCAGAGGTCAAAGGAGAATGGGCCAGACTGGTTCGGCAGATAGAAAGGCAACAGTGACTCAAATAGCCACCCGTTACAACCAAGATAGGCAGAAGAGCATCTCTGAACGCACAGTACGGCGAACTGTGGGGCAGGTGGCGACAGCAGCAGAAGACCACACCGGGTGCCACTCCTTTCAGCTAAGAACAGGAAACTGAGGCTCCATTTGCCCAAGCTCATCAAAAATTGGACAGTAGAAGATTGGAAAAACGTTGCCTGGTCTGATGAGTCTCGATTTCTGCTGCGACATTCGATGGTAGGGTCAGAATTTGGCGCTCAACAACATGAAAGCATGGATCCATCCTGCCTTGTATCAACGGTTCAGGCTGGTGGTGGTGGTGTCATGGTGTGGGGAATATTTTCTTGGCACTCTTTGGGCCCCTTGGTACCAATTGAGCATCGTTGCAACACCTTGTGGAATCTATGCACGAAGAATTGAGGCAGTTCTGAAGGCAAAAGGGGGTCCACCCGTTACTAGCATGGTGTACCTAATAAAGTGGCCGGTGAGTGTTATATATAGAGAGAGAGAGAGAGAGAGAGAGAGAATAGATAGATAGATAAGATGATAGATAGATAGATAGATAGATAGATAGATAGATATTTGAATAACACTGGATAACTTCAACCTAAAACAAGGAACATACTCATAAAATAAGCCGTAGCAGGATTTCTAGGCATTTGCGTAATGTAACCCATACCCTGAAAATAAGACATAGTGATAGGCGTGGCTATGCAGCGTACTGTCACGGAGCAGTAAAGAAGACGGGCAGCCCTTCTCATCTGCCCCATTGTGACAGCTGCTATGTTGGAGGTGACCAGAGAGGTGCCGGAAGCCCCATCAACAAGGTTGGCTCCTCCTGTCAGTGTCAACATGATGCCTATAAAACACAAATAAAACCAGCAGAAGATACTGGGTTCGCATGTCATCTGTAACAGATTTTAATGGTCAACCCCATGCAGGATTGATTGGGGCAGCTGCTAACAGTGTAATTAGAGTGCTGAACTTGGCAGCATTGCATATGCTATCCTGATATAACATTTGCTATATAAAAGGCAAGCTATTATTTCAGCTTCCTGCCTGCAGGGCGTACTGCACCTTAAACCTCCTACATTCCACAGGTAGTAGATTTTATTTTGGATAAAACAAGTCTTAACTCATTAGGTATATAATAATCCCTGATAACATCCCTCCACGAGAGTGGAAAAATACTAGGATGTGCTTCACGAAGTATGACTGAAAAACTGAAAATAGTCCAGTAATATGAGAAATGACAGCTTCAAAAAAAAAAACCAAAAAGATTAACCCTTATAAATAAAAATATAAATATATATAAAATAAAATATATATAAAAATATATAATATTATTTTTGCATGGTTAGAAAGGCATCATAGTTTTGAGGGCCCACAGTTATTTACTCTGAGAGGAGAATATGTAATTAGCATTGATTTTCTGGTAAAACAAGATACAACATAATGTGCAAGGGCTGGATAATAAGTGTGCTTTCACATGGTGGGATTCATTTTTAGATGCAGTGTTCGTTGTCTGCCGCATGAAACGCCTTTATTAACAGCACTCCTATTTATTTCCTAAATTTTTTGGAAAAGGGGTTACAAGTGGTAATAGTTACTGTGTTTTTAGTCGAAACTTTTTAGCGTAAAAAAAGACATTACTAAAAACATTTTTTTTTCTGATTTTGCTTTCCCTTAGAGTTAGGAGCACATCAAACTCCTGCTTTTGCACACAACTTCCTAATTTTCCGGCCCCCTTCTCTGCCTTACAGGCTGCAGCAATGTTTAAAGGGGACTAACGCTCTGCTTTTTTTTTATCTGAAAGACCGGAACTTGTTTTCATTGCTTATTACAACTTTACCCTTTTGAAACCCCGTAGTCCCCCTTTCACTACAGTTTTCAAAAACCCCCAGCTCTTCAAAAAAAGAGGA